>CM021105.1:340493220-340685051 GCA_007115665.2 Sequoiadendron giganteum | reverse complement strand
AAATTACATTAACTCTGCCATGCAAAGAGAAAATAATCAAAGAGGAGATGAGAACCTAAACTAGACAATATCAAGACACAACAGAGGAAAGATAGAGGGAGGAAAGAAGCAAGACTCAACTTTAAAGGAGCATAGAAAATTGCTCGCAGCCACACAAGAAAACTAAGCTTTTCTATTCTTCCTGGAGAGGAGTGCTTCCATGGTCCATTGGTAGCCCTCCTTCACAGCCTCCTTTCCTTCGATACAAAGTTTTTCAGCCTTGGATTTTCTCCCAACTTTCTTCTTTATTCAATACTTTATATCTCAGTGTTACAATTTTGGGGACATGACATATATATCTTAGGACAGACAATAATATTATATTTGTAGCATTACTTTGACTTTATCATATGCGTGTATGAGACACAATTGCAAACACATCTCAAATGCTTAATAAGGGATGACTATATTTAACTCTAAGAAAAACGTCACCTCAAATAATCAATAGTTTAATCATTATTGCTAAACCTAATTTAGCCAAATAAATCCCTTCAAGGAAACAACACACTACATTAAGCATAGATGTGGGTTTCCCTAATGGCTTGGAATATTGCGGCAACATATAATAGACAATCATCATCACAAAACAACTAAAAAATTAATTTAAAAAATGCCAACATTTATTTGGTTGAATTCACAAATCCGTTGTAATTTTTTTTGAAGAAAATAGATATACGATAGGGAAAAAAATAGAGAAAATGACTAGGAAAGGCATAGTAGGTATTGATATTCATAAATTTCCAATTTTGTTGGCAAAAAATGGTTATTTTATGAAAAATGAAATCTAATTTGTAAAATCGCTACTTTGTTGGTCAAAAAAATCATTTAAAAGTTATGTTACATTGCTTGCATTGAATATACAAATCTTCTTCATATCTTATGTAGGTTATACATCAAAAACTGAAGTTCCTTGATGAAATGATGAACAATATCTATCCAATATGTGTTCCTTCATGCGATGCATTTTTTTCCTTTAACATTAGGTTTTCCTATAGAAAACAGTGTTACCCCAAGTTTCTGGGACGGGTATGGCAGGGGATGGCAGGACAACTCCCCAAGTTTCTGATTTTTAAGGCCAAATTTGGGGACGGTGAGGGGACAGCTATATAAAGTATAGAAAAATTTAAAATATATAGGGAAACTTTAAATATTCATATGAAAACATGGATAAAGCATGCATATATACATTATAAAAACTTAGCATATAACATTTGTGTTAAGAATTCATTGTCAATATTCAATATGCATTCAGAATTCAGAATTCATTATGTGATATTAAACATAGTACGCTGCTGCCGTCCCCTATCCCCGGGATGTTTCTGGGATGGGGACGACAGGATTTAGACCCAGGGACGCGTCCCTGAGTAACACTGATATAAAATGGCAAAAAACATTAATTTGTTTTTCCTTTTTGTTATATTTATTTTTCCCATTTGGGATGCCTGGATGTCCTTGAGATGATTGAGGGACACCTCAAACATTTCCAGCCATCCTAGGGATGACCACACATCCCATAAAAATTCTACAAGTTTTACTAATATGTCGAGGACATTTTGGGTTTCTACAAAAAATGGGGACAGCCAAGAGATATTCCCTGCCACCTTGCTATTTCGTAAATTCCCTTGAGGATGCGGACACGAGTTTTAAAGAGGGGATACATCCCTGAGTATCTTGAAAAAAATTCAATCAATGTGATGAAGGCCTTTAGCTTATTAACTTTATAGTATCTCTTGATCTCAAATTTCATATTCGTGAATCATAGATTCCAATGTAAGCTTACGAATTTTCTTTTGATTTTAGATACACATAAATGCTTATGGATTTCTAATGTGCTAAGCATGTGGAGCCAACTTAAGCCCATACTAGGAGTTGACCAAACTACACATTGGATGTTCTTTGTTCAAGGAGTTGCTCTCCACATCAATCTTATATGCTTTAAATCCAAATTGGCCTACAATGGAGAGTACCAACTGAAAAGTGAACATATAGGTAGTAGATGAAAAGGTCTCTTGATGAGCACACACACTTATACTGAGAAGGGGGGGTGAATCAGTATTAGATAAGCTTCTACTTATTTAAAATTCAACAACCACAAAAATACAAATCACACAAGATCTACCAACTAAGAGATACATGATTTATGTGGAAACCCTTTTGGGACAAAACCATGTAGAAAGATTGCTTGGATCTACTGTCCAAATCCAGTCACAAAAATAAAATTCTCTTATAAATCTTTCGTAGGCACCAACGCACTGGAGACACCAATCCCCGCTACTAAGCACCAACTTAGCAAGAGACACCAATCTCTTCTATTGAGAGGCACCAAACTCTAATGAACAAAAATTCTCCTTCTTCAATATAGCTTCTTCAATTGATGATGATCATTTGAGTTTCCTTCATCAAATCTGCTCACTACTTTTTCACATATATTCTCTTCTTCAAAAATCTGCTGAAAATAGGAATGATATTTCTTTAATGGGTTACTTTTATTTACCCCACACACAACTATTTATACCTTTCTTATGTCTCTTCACCCAAGGGAGGCGATCCTTCAAGGAGGGTTGGCCAAGTTCGCACATGATACATTTATTTTTATTTTTCCCGAGTTGGGCGGCCTCATTAGGAGGGTCGGCCTATGTCAAAAAAAACCTCACATAATATTAATATTAATTTTAATTTTCCACAAGAGGTCGTCCCATCTCAAAAAGTCAAACAATATTAAATTGGATATTCACAAGGAGGTCGTCCACTTTCTATTAGTTGTAGTGCTGCCATGATAAAATAATCTCATTGGAATTATCAATTATGTGATCTGCCTTGAATAAGGGAATCTGATTTTCTTCTTTAATAACAGCAATATGTTCTACACTCCTTTAACATCAATGACAACCGTATTTCCAACAATCTCCCCCTTTGTCATTTATGGAAACCTTGAAAAGGAATAATCTTGTAAATACAAAGAGAATATAATTTTCCTACTGTCTGTGATTCTCCCCCTTTTTGTTATCCTCCCCCATTGACATCAATGTCAAAGTCTTCACGGAGCTAAAAGATAATGCGATGAATAGCTCCCCCTAAATTTGTGCTTGTCCTTAAGAATTAGTGACTAGATGAGAGTGATACCACTCCCAATTTTTGCCTGAGATACTCAAAAGTCTCTTTAGGAAGGGGCTTTGTGAAAATATTTGCAATCTATTCTTGTGTCGCAATGTACTCCAACTTGGCATGCTGTTCTACTACCTGTTCTCTTAAAAAATGATACTTGATGGGAATGTGCTTCGTCCTTGAGTGCATAACTAGATTCATTGAAATCAATGAAATATTAATTGCGTTTGTGTTGTCACAAAACATTGAAATTAGATGATCATATTCTATCTTCATGTGCTTCAATGTTTGCTTCATCCAAAGCACTTGTGTGCAACATGATACTGCTACTATGTATTCATGCTCTAGTGTGGATAAAGAAACTGAAGACTCTTTCTTGCTTAGTCGAGACACTAGACTATTGCCAAGAAAGAATGCTCTGCCACTTGTACTTTTCCTATCATCAACATTGCCTGCCCAATCCGCATCTCTATATGCTGCTAGTGTGAAATCTTCACCTCTTGAATGCCACAAACCAAAGTCCAAAGTGACCTTTGAATATTTGAATATTATTTTGATTGCTTGCATATGAGTTTCTTTTGGTGTTGCTTGAAAACGTGCCACCATGCCTACTACATGCATAATATTTGATCTTGATGCTATCACATATAGTAGGCTCCTAATCATGGATCTGTATAGTGTCTGATTTGCTTCAGAAGATTCATCATCCTTGCTTAATTTACAACCCGTGACCATGAGTGTGCTAATTGGTTTGCAATCTTCCATTTTGAATTTCTTGAATATTTCATCGATGTATTTGGTTTGCAAGATAAATATGCCTTTGTTGGATTGAGAAATTTGTAAACCAAGGAAAAATGATAACTCACTAGGCATAGACATCTCAAATTCCTTTTGCATTTCCTTTGTAAATTCTTGGCACATTTTGTTATTGTTGCCTCCAAAAATGATGTCATCAACATAAACCATAATAATCAAGTGATTCTCACCTTCAGTCTTAATGTAGAGATTACTTTCCACAATTCCTCATTTGAAGCTTTGTTGTTGTAGATGTTTGTCAAGTCGCGAATACCAGGCTTTGGGGGCTTGTTTTAGTCAATAGAGTGCTTTCTTCAATCTGCACACATAATGTTCATTTTCTGATAATAGAAACCCTTCTGACTGTTCATTGTTTACTTCTTCCTCTAAGTTTCCATTGAAAAAGGTTGACTTAACATCCATTTGATAGAATTTTAAGTTCTTGAAACAAGAAAATGCTAAAAACATTATGATAGTTTCTAATCTTGCAACAGGAGAAAAAGTCTCTTCAAAATCAGTACCTTCAACTTGAGCATAACCCTTATAAACTAACCTTGCTTTGTTTCTTACCACTTGACCATTTTCATTCAGCTTATTCCTAAAGATCCACTTGTTACCAATCACATTCTTATCTTTTGGTCTTGGAACAAGTTGCCATGTTTCATTCTTTTTGATTTGATTCAATTCTTCTTCCATAGCATCTACCCAATGCTTGTCTTTTCTAGCTTCCGCAAAGTCGTTAGGCTCAATTTTTGATAGCAAGGAGAAATTTGCATGTTCTAATGCACTTGCTAATCTTCTTCTAGTTTGAATCCCAATATCTTTATTACCAAGAATTAGATTTTTTGAATGATTCTTTTGAACAGATCTAGATGGCATCTTTCCATCTCTTCGTCCTATTTCTTCTTTTCCTTCTCCTTCGTCCTTGCATCTTGAGTCTTCTAGGTGATTGTTTGCTTGTAATTTCTTCTTTTGATGTCTTGCTTCATCCAATTTTACATTGACACTTTCTACAATCTTTTGCAACCTTATATTATAGCATCTATAAGCCTTGCTTTTTGAAGAATAACCAAGGAAGATGCCTTCATCAAATCTGGAGTCAAATTTGCTTGAATCTTTATCATCTCTTCTTATGTAGCAGTTACTTCCGAAAACCTTGAAGTATTTGACTGTTGCTGGTCTTCCTTTCCTTAGTTCAGAAGATTATTTGCTATTGTTGACTCTAATTTGCCCTCTATTTAAAATATAGACTGTTGTGTTAACTGCTTCTCTCCAAAACTTGTCTGGTAGCATAAATTCATTCAACAGCCATCTCTCACACGGTTCAAATCTTTCTTTCATTATGCTATGGAGTCCTTGTAGCTGAAAAATGTCTTTTTATTCCATGATGCTCACAAAAGTCTTCAAATCCATTTGAGGTGAATTCACCTCCATGATCTTATCTCAAGCACTTGATTTTCAATCAGGTTTCATTTTCAACCAAGGCTTTAAAAGATTTGAACTTCTCGAATGGTTTTGATTTTTCTTTTAGGAAAGTAACCCATGTCATCTTAGAGTAATCATCAATAAGCAACATGAAATAACTCTCACCTTGCAAGCTTTTTGTTCTTGTAGGCCCACAAGATTTTTATGAACAAGTTCCAAGGGCTTTGTTGTTGAGTACTCCTTCGATTTGAAGCTTGCTCTTGTCTGTTTCTCATGCTGACATCACTTGCAAAGAGTGTTTGAAGGTTTAGCAATCTTCGACATATCTCTTATGACTTGTTTGGTGCTGATTTTCACTAGATTATCAAAGCTTATATGGCCCATTCTTCTATGCCATAACCAACTTTCATCTGTTTTCCCCATATAAAAATTCTCTCCCTTGATCTCATTGAGGATGTATAGGTTGTTTGTTGTTCTATTTGCATCAGCAACCACTTTTCCTGTACTTGCTTTCCTTATCTCACCACCTTGAGCATGAAAAGTAAGAGTGTCCTTGATCACACATTTGACTGACACTAAGAAGATTATGCTTCAAACCTTCAACATACAAGACTTTTTTATGTTTTTGTCTTCCCATTATCAAGACTTAAAGTACCTTTTCCCGTAATCCTTGGTGTAGCATTATCTCCAAATTTTACTGTTCCTCTGTTTACTTCCTTCAAAGAGAGAAACTTGCTCTTGTCTCTTGTCATATGGCTTGAGCATCCACTGTCAATGTACCATCGATTTCCTTCATTTTGGACGTGAAAGGTTGTTTCACAAGCATAGATTTATTTTGTTGCTCTTGCTTCCTTTTCCAAACTTTGGTAGATTCCTCCTTTTGCTTGCCAAGTGTATCCTCCTTGTTTTGTCTATTAGATTCCACAAAACCACTTCTACAAAAACGTGTTGTATGACCATAGTTGTTGCACTTATAGCACATAATGTTGAAATCCATTAAGGGAGCAAAATAATTTTAGTTTCTATTTAGGAATCCATAAGAATTACTTCTTGCACATGTTCTACAATCTACTACTTTATGACCAAATTGATTACAAAAGAAACAATAATAAAAAAAAGGAAACAATCTTTTGAATTTGTCCTTGTGAGAAATGTTGGTTTTTTGTAGGATATCACTTTATTTCTTCTTGTTGCTATGGCTATTGATGGAGCTCTTAATCGCATCAAGGTAACCTTTAGGCTTTTCTTCATTTATCTTCTTTGGTAATTCTATAGCTTTAGAATTTGAATCTTCTTTGGTAATCTTCTTATTTTCTTCAAAGCCAAGACTAGTCTTTATGAATGGTGATCTTTGGAAATTGATGATATCGTCTAGAATTCCAGTGCTCTTCTCAAACTTTATGCTTTTGTTCAATTGAGTAGTTGTTTTTTGTAGTTCCTTTCTCAAGGAAACAATTTTTTATTCTAGCTTTTCACAATCTTCTTGCTTTGTTTTTAGCTGAATTCTCACTTCTTTTATCCTTTTTGCCTCTTCAAGTTGAATCTTTAGGCTAATGATGGCCTTTTCTACTTCTTCAAGGCTTTGCAACATTTTTTCTTTTGAATGACAATCCTCTTCATATTTCTGCAGCTGCAACTTTTGTTTCAAATTTATTTTCTTAAGCTTCTTGATTCCGCTTAAGGCACAAATGAGTTCTTCTTCAAGGTCCACTTCCACATCCATTTTGACAATTTCTTCTTTTCCTTTGTCTTCATTTTCCAAGGTATCACTCTTTGTTTCTATTGCCATGAAGAGAGTTTCTTCTCTATCACTATTGGAGATACTTTCATCGCTTTCCTCATATGAACTATCTTCTTTGGAATAGAGGCTTTTCTTGTGCTTACAAAATTTCTTCTTTTCATGTTTACCTTGTTTATAGCTCTTTTTGTATTGATGATGCTTGCTCCCTTTCTTAATGTTAAGATCTTCATCATCACTACTTTCTTTTCAGACTTGTGGACACTTAGCATCAAAATGACCTATTTTACCATAATCAAAACATTTGAAAGGTAACTTGCCTTTGTATTTGCGAGATCCTTTCTTGAGCTTTCTCACAAAATGGGCTTCCTTTGCATTAGATTCATTGCTGGAGCTATCACTTGATTTAGGCTCTTTATTCATCTTCTTTGAAGCTTTGAAGGTTGCTTCTCGCTTTGATGACATCTCTTTTCTAGTCCTCACTCCATATGCCATGAGGATCCCATGCAATTCATCCATTATTAATTTATCTAGATCCTTCATCTCTTCGATGGTGGAAACTTTCGCATCAAATCTCAAGGGAAGAGACCTTAGCACCTTTTGCACGATCATTGAATCTTCAACCTTTTCACCAAGCCCTTTGATGGTGTTGACGATTTTATCCACATGAAAGAGATAGGCTGCAATATTTTCTTCGCCTTTCATTTTCAAACTCTCAAATTGTCATCTATGGGTTTGGATCTTACCCTTCTTCACTTTGTCGTCACCTTCATAGATGTTCTTAAGTTTGTCCCAGATTTCTTTTGCCGATTCACAATGGATCACCTTGACAAACTCTGATTCCAATAGACCACATTGTTGATGTTTTTGGGTAGCTTCAGGAGGTATTACCTCGAAAGAATTCACATATAAGGCAGAAGTCAAGTCAGCCTAATAATAAACAATTATTAATATTGCTAGGTCGGCTAAAGTGAAGAATGACGCCCAACATACTCCTAGATTTGTATAAATAAGGGAGAGACTCTCCTCATTTATATATACATTCATTCATTCGCTCTTTTGTGATCAAGAAGGAGGTTCACTTTTCTGCACTGAGATTCACTATTGCTCAGAAGTTCGCTACCATAGAAGACATAAGGAAGAGCACTACTTACAGTGTTGGGTTATATTATTGTACCCTACCTATGTTGGCTTGATTCTCAAGTGCTATTTTGCATTGTTGTACTTGAACTATCATTAGTAAAGTTTTGTTGGGTTTTTCTCCCTTGAGTAGAAGGGTTTTCCCAGGATAAAAATATTGTGTTCACTGTTCTGTGTTTATTTGTTTTGCTTATTGTCCATATCTGATCCAAAAATTAACATGGTATCAGAGCCAAGGTTCAAGAAAAACTTATCAGACTTGACTAAGCATAATTCCGGGTTGTGTGGAAGACTTCTTTGTTTAGCGCAGTTACTCGGAAAAGAAGATGGTGACCAGTGTCAAGGTAGAAGATAGGCTTGATGGGGCTTCAAACTTCAACTCTTGGAAGTTTAAGGTACTCATTACCTTAGAAGAGAATGATCTTCTAGAATTCGTAGAAGTTGACATGCTTGAGTCGTCAGAAGACTCAGAGAAATTCCAGTGGAAGAAAAATGGTATGAAAGCTAGAAAGATCATGATAGACTCCGTGAAGGATCACCTAGTACCGATCATCTCCAAGATGAAGACAACTAAAGAAATGTTTGATGCACTAAAAGGACTGTATGAGATCAACAATACCAGTAGAGCCCTCGCTCTGAGACAACAACTCCATCATGTAAAAATAGCTAGAGGGGAGTCAGTTATTTCATTCTTTATGAAGATCTTTGATCTAAGAGATCAATTGAGCACTAGTGGGGATACAGTTGCAGATAGAGATCTTGTTATATTGGCTCTCAATGGTCTTCCCCAGTCTTGGGAACCTTTCATTCAAAGCATCAGCGGGAGATCTAAGTTGCCCAAGTTTGATCACCTACGGGCTGATTGTATTCAGGAAGAATCTAGACTGGCAGCAAGAGGAAATGGGCGAGACTCACATAATGAAGAAAGTCAAGTTCTTGTTGCACATGCTACTAGTGAAAGAGGCAAAGGAAGAGAAGGAAAAAGAGACAGCTTCAAGAGAAATAGAGACAGAAAAGCAGATTCTACTCCAGAATTGAAAAAGAAGGATCTTTCTCATATTCAGTGCTACAGGTGTGACAAGTATGGACACTATGCTCGAGATTGTAAAGTCAAGTTAAAGTAGCATGTTTCTACTGCCGACATTGATGAAGAGACATCTCAGAAGGAGTCAAGACACTCAAAAGACGATTCAAAAGGATTCCTATTCATCTCCGCTCTTTCAAGTAATGTACCAACTGATAGTGATACTTGGTTGATAGATAGTGGTGCCTCACGTCACATTACAGGGTACAGAGAGCATCTTATAGACTTTGTAGAGAAAGAGTCTAATTTACAGGTTATAATTGGAGATGATGCTAGTTATGCTGTGAAGGGAGTTGGGGCCACTTCCTTCTAGCTAGATTTCGGTATCCCTCTTCAATTGAGTGATGTATGATTCGTACCAGGGATCAAAAGGAACCTTGTCTCCATTTCAGCCTTGGAGGACAAAGGGTATAAGGTTGCCTTCTCTGAAGGAAAGGTTCTTGCATGGACCAAGAACTCTAGCGTAAATTCAGCTCGTGTGATTGGTATTCATCAGGAGAGCCTATATAGATTGTCAATATGACCAGTTCAGGCATTATTACACGGCTCTATCAGTTTGAGTGAGCTATGGCATAGGAGACTTGCTCACTTACATTACAGAGCTCTTCCCACTATGGGGAAGATGGTTACTGGTCTTTCGAAGCTCAGTATAGAGCATGATGGCATCTACAGAGGATGCGCACTTGGTAAGAATACCGAGAGTACCTTCCAGAGCAGTGACAGTAGATCCAAGGGGATCTTAGATTTTATCCATTTAGGTTTGTGTGGACCGATGTTTGTGGCGTCACTGAGTGGATTCTGGTACTATGTGACTTTCATTGATGATTATTCTCGAAAGACTTTGATTTTCTTCTTGAAATCCAAGGAGTCTGAGGAAGTCCTTGATAGATTCCGAGAATTCAAGGCACAAGTCGAGAACATGTCCGAGAAGAGGATTAAGGTTCTTAGATCAAATAATGGAGGGGAGTACACTTCCAAAGGATTTCGTAATTTCTGCATTGAGGCAAGGATCAAGAGGGAGTTTTGTGTTTCGTACAAACCTTAGCAAAATGGAGTTGTCAAAAGAAAGAACATATCTATAGTAGAGGCAGCTAAGGCTATGATCCATGATCAAAGTTTGCAGAGTTTCTTATGGGTAGAGGCTTCCAGAACTGCAGTATATGTTCTGAATAGAAGTCCTCATCGAATATTGGGGAACATGACCCCAAAGGAGGCCCTCACAAGTGTAAAGCCTGAAGTTAGTCACTTGAGGATATTTGGCTATCCTTTGTACATTCATGTGCCCAAGGACAAAAGAACAAAACTGGAACCTTTAGGCAGGAAGGGTACATTTGTGGGCTATAGTGAGTCTTCAAAGGCTTACAGAATATACATCCCAGGGAAAAAACAAATTGAGATCAACCGGGATGTCTCCTTCAAAGAGGAGGTAGCCTTCAAGAGATCTAAAGGATATTACATGGAGATGGACAGTGAGGAGCAAGAGGCTCCAAAGGATATGGATTCATCCCTCGATTATACTCTTGCCATTCAGAGGGAGTCTAATAAACCAACTGAGACTGTTGATCCGGTTGATCCTATAGAACCAACTGATGGGCCTATAGATATTGTCGGAGGTCGGAAGAGGCCCATGTGGGCTTGACAAACCATGCAAGAGGTATAAAAATATGCAGCTCCCCGAGGCACTTTCAGGGAGAGCAAGAGACTTCAGAAGTTCCCAGGTTATGTGGCATTGATGAGCCACGTCATTGATTTTGAGCCTTCCAGTTATGAGGAGGCATCTAGCCAGCAGTTATGGAGAGATGCGATCACGAAAGAGTATCTATCCATCATTAAAAATGATGTATGGGATGTTGTTTTGAGACCTAAAGGGAAGTCAGTAGTGACTTCCAAATGGATCTACAAAATCAAGCATGCAATTGATGGCAACATTGAGAAACGCAAGGCGAGATTTGTGGCAAGAGGATTCTCTCAGAAGGAGGGAATAGATTATGAGGAGACCTTTGCTCCTATTGCTTGATACACTTCCATCAGGATGATCATTGCTATTGCCTCCACCAAGGGCTGGAAGCTACATCAAATGGATGTAAAGACTGCATTTCTAAATGGTGTGATTGAGGAAGAAGTGCATATCGAGCAACCAGACGACTTTGTGATTCATGGGAAGGAGTCCCATGTATGCGGATTGAAGAAGGCCTTGTACGGTCTTAAACAAGCACCTCATGCATGGTACAAAAGGATTGATAGATACTTGGTGAGTTTGGGTTTCACCAAGAATGATGCAGATTCCAACCTTTATTTCAAGATTATTGATGGTGAGGCCTTGATCTTGGTCCTTTATGTTGATGATCTATTTCTCACTGGAGCAGAGAAGATCATTGTCCAATGTAAGGAGTTAGCCTCCGAGTTTGAGATGAAGGACCTTGGCCTTATGCATTTCTTCTTGGGATTGGAAGTATGTTAGAGACCTGATGAGATCTTCCTAAGTCAAGGGAAATACACTGTAGATATATTGAGAAGATTTGGGATGTTGGACTGTAAGTCCATGGCTACACTGATGGAGACAAATTTGAAGAAGTTGAGTGATCAAGTACCATTACATTAGAGACATGGTGCTGAGGAAAGCAATCCAGCTCTAGTATATTTGTATTGATGATCAAACGGTTGATATCCTCACCAAGCCTCTTTCCAAGGTGAAGTTTGTGTACTTCCGAGACAAGCTTGGAGTGGTGGAGAATGTCGCCCTTGCTGAGAGGGAGTCACAACATCATTAAGATATTCTCTCTATGTCAGGGGAAATGGACAAAACGATGAACTGATCTGTCATAGCGTATATTTTTTTGAGACAGAGAAATATGAGGTGAAAGCCCTTGTAGTGTATATTTCTCTCAGACGGAGAAATATGAGGTGAAAGCCCTTGTATAGAACACATCTCTGAGAATGAGTTGTGTTTCCCACAATTGAGTGTAGCCATTGTGGATGTCATGTTGAGAGTCCATGACAAGACATGATACCCTTGATTGGGACTCAAGGAAGACTTTCCTATGATATGAAGAAGTCCTTGCTGATGAGAATACCTCCCTAGCTAAGAGGGAGTGTTGATGTTTTTGGGTAGCTTCAAGAGGTATTACATCAAAAGAATTCACATATAAGCCAGAAGCCAAGTCGGCCTAATAATAAACAGTTATTAATATTTCTGGGTCGGCTCAAGTGAAGAATGATGCCCAACATACTCCTGGATTTGTATACATAAGAGATAGTTTCTCCTCATTTATATATACATTCATTCATTCGCTCTTTTGTGATCAAGAAGGAGGTTCGCTACTCAAGAAGGAGGTTTGCTATTCTGCACTGAGATTCACTATTGCTCAAAAGTTCACTACCATAGAAGACTTAAGGAAGAGCACTACTTACAGTGCTGGGTTATATTATTGTGCTCAACCTATCTTGGCTTAATTCTCAAGTGCTATTTTGCACTGTTGTACCTGAACTATCATTAGTAAAGTTTTGTTGGGTTTTTCTCCCTTGATTAGAAGGGTTCTCCCAGGATAAAAATACTGTGCTCACTGTTCTGTGTTTATTTTTTCTGCTTAATGTTCATATTTGATCCAAAAATTAACACACACAAGATAGCATTCATAGCTTTCGCATTGTTATCGCTCGCCTTCTTTCCAGCCAAATCCATTGGTGGAGATGATGGAGCAACATAACCATTTACTATTGATTGCCAGATATCAAAGCCAAGAGCCATTAGACAACTCTGCATCCTTATGCTCTAGAATGGATTGTTTGTTTCATCGAACAATGGGGTTCTATTTGAAGAGAAACCTTCTTGACTCGCCATGTGTGCTTTCAAGATCTACCTTCTAGCAGTTAGACTATTCTTGAAGAAACCTACTCTAATACCAATTGATGAGCACACACACTTATATTGAGAGGGGGGGTCGGGGGGAGGCGATGGGGGGGATCAGTATAAGATAAACTTTTACTTATTTTAAAGCCAACAACCACTAAAATAGCAATCACAAAAGATCTACCAACTAAGAGACACAAGATTAATGTGGAAACCCTTTCGAGAGAAAACCACAGAGAAAGACTATTTGGATCTGTTGTCCAAATCCAATAACAAAAATAAGATTCTCTTACAAATATTTTGTAGGCGTCAACCTACTGGAGACACCGATATAGCTACTAAACACCAACTTAGCAAGAGACACCAATCTCTTCTATTGAGAGGCACCAACCTCTAATGAACAAAATTTTGCCTTCTTGAATATAGCTTCTTCAATGGATGATGATCGCTTGAGTTTCCTTCATAAAATCTGCTCACAATCTCTTCACATATATTCTCTTCTTCAAAAATCTGCTGAAAATAGGAATGGTATTTCTTTAATTGATTACTTTTATTTACCCCACACACAACTTCTATTTATAACTCCCTTATGCCTCTTCACCCAAGGGATTTGATCCTTCAAGGAGGGTCGGCCAAGTTTGCACATGAATAAATTTATTTTTACTTTTATTTTTCCCAAGTTGGGCGACCACATCAAGAGGGTCGGCCTATGTCAAATAAGACCTCACATAATATTAATTTTAATTTTCCGCAAGAGGTCGTCCATCTCAAAAAGGCCTCAAACAATATTAAATTGGATTTTCATGAGGCCATCTACTTTTTATTAATTGTGGCGCTGCCATGATTAAATGATCTCATTGGAGTGATGTGATCTGCCTTGAATAAGGGAAACTGATTTTATTCTTTAAAAACAGCAATATGTTCTACACTCCTTTGACATCAATGACAACCATATTTCCAACACCTCCTTGTTATTGATCCTTTGCATTTTACCTTATAAACTCATTTGCATTCAATGATTATTTTATATGGCACCATAGCCAATTTTGATGGCTAGTTTCCCCTCTAGTTTGCCTTATAGTTTAGCAAAGGTGGCTGGCTTATTCACTTAGAATAAGGCTGATCAGAGAACGAAGTTCACATGATCGTTCAAACCAATAATCTACTTTCTCAATCATTTGGGTTGTGCATTTGGTTGGGGCAGTTCATTTTCTTGCACATCTTGCAATGTGGTGTAATAACACGCACATCTCCTCCGATGGAGGCTGAGGTGTTAAAGAAATCTTCTGTGACATCATCGTGATCCAAATTAGACAATTGGGACTGCCGTGAGGCTAGGGTTAGGGTAACATTATCCTAATGTGTAGGCTTCCCTAGGCCTTGATGCTTCTATTGTTATTGGACCAGGATCAAACAAGGAAATAAAAATAGAACCAGTACTAGGTATATCATTGATTTCTACATGTTTGTTAAAAACTTAAAACATTCAATATAATTTGAAAAAGAATTAGAGAAGAATGGTTCAATCTTCTTGATTTGAATATCCCTACTAACAATGACCTTGCTAGCAATAACATCAATGAGTCTATAAGCTTTCGATCTAGTCACTATGACCATCAATTAAGTATTTCCTACTCTGAGCATTCAACTTGTTTCCTAGTTTTAGCATCCAACTTGCTTCTTCTATAATCTAGAACCATAGCACTAGCTGTAGAACCATAGATATGAAGATGTTTTAACTTTTACCTATGGATTTTGTCGAAATCATGCTTCCTTAGGAGTCATTTGCTGCAAGGCTTTGCTCAAGCATTTGTTTAGTACATATACTGCCATATGAACTACCTTGCCTCACTATCTAAAAGGAATGCCACTACTTTGCATCATGCAATGACCCATTTCCATAATTATGTGATTCTTCCTTTGAACAATGTTGGCGTTACAATTTGCACCTCTGGAGTGCGTATTGGCAACACACAATGCGTAATGACTGCTCTTCAAATTAGGAGGGGAAGCTCCCTCTTTTGCTGATATGCGTGAAAAAGTAAATGATTCTAAATGCTATCTTTTTGACTCAACTGGAAGAGGCACAAGGTTAAGGAAACCAAGAATGTTGCAACTAAGGTTTTTCTTTGGTTTTGCAGATCTTAACTACAACTAACTAAATGCTTTTAATCTATCCTATTCCTCAAGAGAAACAAAGCATGAGGACTTAGGAGCAGGGAGTATTTGGACGATAAACTTTAAGTCAGTATTCCCAAGGAGGAGACAACTCCTATCCGAGGTGTAGGCTGAAAGAAAGGTTATTAGCAACAACATCAAACAACAATCTTCACTTCTAAATTCCCAAGGAGGAGACGACTCCTATCCAAGGTGTAGATATGAAACAAAGATTATTGATCACAACAAAGCACGATAAACTTACTTCTAAATTCCCGAGGAGACGACTCCTATTCGAGGTGTAGATATGAAACAAATTTATTAATCACAAATATAACCCAAGACAACAGATTGTATGAAGGACCTATCACACAAATAAACGATCAACCAACATTATATTGAACAAAGATGAACCATTACAAGTAACATTGCATGACGAGGTGGCTCAGCAATTTGTTTATTACTAATAAAAGGTCAAAGGTGAACCGATACTGAACATAGTGTTGTACCCAAACCAAAAATTTTGCTTCATTAAGGCATTTTGCTTAAAATGGTCTAAACCTTGTAAAAGTGGGGTCAAAACTCAGTTTTTGGGCAAATAAAGTATGGGCTTTGAGTCAATGTCATGCCACGGAGATACTGGCAAAATTTGAAAATTTTGAAAATTAGGGTTTTTGAAATCTATTATTAGCCCGAAACCCTAAAAAATAAGAACTTGTCAGAATTGGTTGAAATTAATTTTGATTGGCTTATTTCACATCACGATCACAGTGGTGAAGTCAGTTTCAGTTAAAAGTCAGTTTAAGGCTGGTGGGTAGTTATAACTTTTTCAGGAGAAAAGTTAGGACCTCTGAGGTCATTAATGGCAGTTGGCCAGTACCAGGTGTTAATATCTAAGCCTGAAACTCAAAGAAGAATGCTCTACGATGAAAGATGTTGAAAATTATGCTTTTTGACGGAGGAGATTTTCAACGAGGTAAAAGTACTATGAAATTGGCTAAGTCTGGATTGAAAATATTCTAAGTCTGGAGGTCAAAAGCGCCACTCTCAGCTAGGGGCGCCCATCATTATGGAAGTTGTATTCAACTTTTTGTGAAATTTTCTACCAAGATGACTTCTCCGGTTTCCTGATAGCTTCGCAATGAGCTAGCCATCTAGTCTGACGGAGGAGTAAAACGCCTGAAAACGGAAATTCAGTACAGAACGAGGGAAATGCAAAGTAGATAACTTTGAAGAGAAAAAGCGCCCCTGGAGGCCAGGGGCGCCCATCTTTTTGAAGATTCAGATGAAGTCTTTTGATCAAGTGACACCCAGGAAGTTTGTTTCTATTTTTGGTCCAGCTCCGTGATGCATCTGTCAGCAGGTGAATCTGAGTTGCCGAGTTGCCGCCATCAGTGGTCAAACTTAGGTTTCAGACTTGATCAAAAATTGTTCAGAAAGGACAAAAGCGCCCCTGGAGGCCAGGGGCGCCCAAGGTTTTGAGACCTTTAATGAAATCTGTTTGATGATTTCAGATACTCATCTCGTTCGTGTCAGCTTCAGCTTTCCGTTCCCTGTCTCAGTTGGTTCAGAAGATGTCTTGGCAATCCGCAGCCGGAAGTTGAGTAATTTTTGCCAGTTGCAGTAATGGATGACATTGGTTGAGCCTCCAGGGGCGCCCATGATTTAGGAAGGTTAAATGATGTTTTTATATAAAGTGTTCATCAGGAGCCTTTACTCAGAATTCAGCTTGCTCCGCAGTGAGCCAGTCAGCATGTTCTGAAGTTTTGTCAAATGCCGGGAAACGTCAAGTGAAATATAGTCAAGTTATCAGTGAAAATGATGAAAATGCCTGAAAATATTCTAACACTGAGGTCAAAAGTGCCCCTGGAGGCCAGGGGTGCCCATCTTTTTGAAGCCTCAGATGGTTGAATTTTGAATTGCCACCTCAAGGAATCTTCTTGTTAGTTTTGGTCCTGCTCTTCATTGAGATTGTCAGCCAGTTGATCCGACGTGACAGTCAACCAAAATCAGTGATCGAACATGAGCTTCGTTTGAGGTTTTAGATTCTAAATTTTCAGAAAATGTCTAAGTAAGGAAGGACGCCTAAAGTCAAAGGTTGACTTTTTGAAATTCAAAAGTAGAAGTGCGCATGAAGAGAGTTTTCAGTTTGCCAAATTTTGATCTTCAGTTAAACTCTTTTTCAGGTTGACTTCTATTTTACCTATTTTTTAGTCATAACTAGCTAAACTTAGTTTGCATGCATCAGTTAACTGAATCTTCAAGATGGCGCCCTAACTTGGGTTGGTTCTACATCCAGTTAACTGAGTTTGAAGCCAAATATAGGCCATGCATGAGTTTTGAAGCACCAGTTGTACTTCAAGCGCCATTTCCAAAGCTTAGCATGCATTCCACACGCCTTAGAAGATATTTTTCTATATATTTTGCTAATGGCGTCCATTATTCTTCATCAGAGTTGACAAGAAACATCTTTCTTGAGCATAAAATTGATCTGCAGGTGCTACAGGTGTCAGATTTCAGTATTCTTCGTAGCTACAGATTCAGATTGTTCAAGGGAAGATTATTTCAGACTTGGTTTCTATTTTGCATGCAGGTTTTATCAGTTCTATTTCAAGCATAGGCGAATTTTTACAGAAGAAGAGAGAAAACAAAAAAAAATAAAACTTCTCTTCTTCTGTCTTACTTTCTTCTATTCTCGTCTTAGGTTTTCTTCGCATGTCAAAGAAAATGGCAGATTTTTCAGAAAAGCATCATCTGGGTTCGAGTATTTCAGCATCAACAACAATACCCATGTCTTAGATTATTTTGTGAAAATTGCCCCGCTGCCTCTTTTCTAGAAGCACTGTGCTTTTATCCAGAATTCTCTTTGCATGTGGGCCTAAATCACATTTTTTCGCAAATCTGTTGATCTGGGTGGTTTTAGGATTCATTTCTACACAAAACCCATGTTCCAGATTTTCGCGGGAAAAATTGCCCCCAGTGCCCTTAACTGCCAGTTCAAATCTCAAACCGAAAACCTTTTGCATGCAAGCCTAAATCCCATTTTTTCACAATTTTAACGTTTTGGGTTGCATTAGAATTTGATTCTACACAAAACCCATATCTTAGAATTTGTTCGAAAAAATTCACTTCCCCTTGCTATTTTTAGCCTATCCTCGAGCTTTTTTAGTTTTTTGAAAGTTGTCCAAACATACCCGACTTTACAGTCAAAAGTCTAGTTTTTCAGAATGCAGTGTAATCCCATAGACTATAAGGCCAAACAGGTCTTTCTTCATAACTTTCTGAAAACTACCGATATCGACTTAAGTCATGTTTTTCCCATCGTCAATCTGAACTCATTGGAAGGTATCAGCAGTACTACAATCAAAAATCTTGAACGTTCAGGGATACTTGCAGTGGCGTCCATTCCTATCTCAGTCTTTGATCTTGAGTTCGTACTTGCTTGTGTTAAGCATTATGACTCGTCTACCAGACAAATCAGATCGACAGATGGAAGGATTATTTGTAGCCTTAAGCCGAGGGATGTAGAAAAATGTTTTTCTATTCCTCCACGTTCAGATCATTTCGCTGTATCCATTTCAGATTGTGACAGAATATGGGAAGAGGACAAGGATAGATCACAAAAGAAAGTAGCTCAACGATGGTTGAAGGTTCAGAAAACCAACATGCCAAGGAAGATTGCACGTGGGGATTTCAAGGATGAGATTGCTATTTTGATAACTTTCCTTAATCGGTTAGCAGGTTCTGAAGATGCAAACGTTTTCCGAACATGGATGTTCTACCTCATCTCACGAGTTATTGATAAAAAAGAAACATTTGACTGGGCCATGTTTATCAGCGAGTGTCTTCACCAGCAGATTACAGAGTTCCTAAAGATTCACGAATTCCATATGGTAACTTTTCTGGTTTACTTAGTTGCATTTCAAGGCAGCTTTAAATTATTAAAGACCGATGGAGTTCTGGGTGTTCAGCGAGTGCACGAATACTACCCTCAGTTGGAGTTTTCGAAAGCTGAACAGGACTTTACAGCAGTGAATGATCACTTTCTTATGAGAACAGTCAGAAATTTGAATAATGAGATGCATGTGAGAATTTCTACAGAGGCACAATCAGCAATGGAGAGTTGGGCAGATTGGTTTATCCAATTTCCTACTTTCACATATATTCGTGTATATGGATATATAGGAGAGCCTCTGATGCTACCGAGGTACCCATCGGATAAGGTTCTTTTCATGGAGTTCATGAGACAGGCACATGAGGTTCACACTTTTCTTCGCAATCGACATAAGCCAGCTTTCACCTTTCCGTTTGAGTTAGGTATTTACAAATGCAAAATAGCTGCTGATTGCAAGTTAATGGCACACGAGTTAGAGAAACTTCAGCTTGGGTGTTTTCCTCAGAATCGTGCCTATGATCCGTTGGGTCATTATTCAGCAAGGTTGGAGTGAAATGTTTCACATTCGGCAGCGCTTGAGGACTTTTGGGTTAATTGTGAGGATGAATTTGAGGTGCGCCGTCGTCATTATTGTAGGCTTACTGTTCCACAGATTGCTGATTTCTTGTCAGAAGATGTGGAAGGTTTGTCTGATGATGATGGCGAGATACTTCTTCATTCATTCATTAGAGACCAAGTTGCTCGCCAGCCACTTCGCCAACCTGATTGGTATGTCCCATTGAACACTTCAGTGAAAGACTTATCCAGGTCTGTTATCAAAACCACCATGTACTTCCTTGAGAGCAAGCGGAAGCGAAGGGTGATCCCAGTTACAAAGCCACCAGCAGTGGTAGTTTCTTCTTTACCTTCTACTTCTAGAGCTAAACCTCGAGTCAAGGTTACTATGAGGCCGCCTGAAGGGGTTAAGATGGGAATTAATTCAAAAGGAAAAAGCATCACCAAAAGGAAACAGGTTGAGAAAGAGCCAACACTTCCAGTTGTAGAGACAGTACCTCAAGAGCAAGCATTTCCAGTTACAGAGACAGTACTTCCAGAGCCAGTTATTTCATCGGAACCAGTTATTCAGACTGAGGCCGGTTTGTCATCTCCAGGTTCACCTTTTTCACCACACTCGTCTCCCATAGATATTGATTCAGAGCCTGAGACTCCGATACATGAGACCTTCATACCAGTGGATCCGCCAGCAGCTGATACTGTAGAAACGGCTCCACCTCGAGAGGACAGTATTCCTTATTCATCTTGGCTCGAGAAGTCATTGGAGAGGGAGAGGCGTATGCCTTCATATAATCTTGATTTGTCTGAGTTTGGTGAGCCCTATCAGAACAGGTTGAATAAGAGGGCCAGAAAGCAGATAAATATTGAGAAGAATCTTGAGGCAGAGATCGTCATAGAGGTTGCTACTCCTCCAGAAGGCAAATACTTGGATGAAGTTGATGTTGGTGATTTTACCTTCGTCAAAACTAATCTGGGTAAGAATACTCGACACACTGACATGAATCTATTCAGAGTCGTCGCGAATAATCTAGAGGAGCGCGTCATGAAAGATGGTGAGGATAAGGCAGTTCTCAAGGCTGAGATCAGA
Source organism: Sequoiadendron giganteum (assembly GCA_007115665.2). Lineage (NCBI taxonomy): Eukaryota > Viridiplantae > Streptophyta > Pinopsida > Cupressales > Cupressaceae > Sequoiadendron > Sequoiadendron giganteum. The sequence goes on along the minus strand of CM021105.1, from coordinate 340,664,181 downwards.
CAACTTTGCAGGTACATCTCGGGTTTGCTTCATGGCAACGAGGGGCAAGCACCTTTACTCCCACAACTTCGAGAGACCGCCGCAGAACAGCAGAGGATTTAACACTTGGTTAATCGAGGAAAGCTACTGGATACCTGGATTGAAGACTTTATTGTTGCTGGTCGACACCTCCTCACAGAGCTATATCAGTTGAGGGTTGATGCACATAGTCTTCGCCAGAGAGTTCAGGAGCTCGAGATTTGCATAGCCGAGCGTAAGCCGAAGGACTTGATTTTGATATCACAGCTTGCAGGAATCTATGACGCCATTGAAGCAGATGGAGATCAGAAGAAGGTCTTCACTTGGAGAGAATTGTATCTTTGCAGGGTGGAGACATATGACAGGATTTTGCTAAGATGAGCATGATTCAGGAAAAGGTTGTTGCAGCTCTTCATTTCATCAGCGAGTACATCACTCAGATCCCATGTCATTATCGGCATGAGGATGGTACCTACGCCGAGTTAGAGGCAGTTCAAGCTGAGTTCGAAGAGTTAGTTCGTGATAACCTATGTGGAGGGCCAGAGGCGTCCAAGATGGAGGAGTTTACAATGCTGACTATCAGTTTCAAAAAGGTGACCACAGAGGTTAGAGATAGTCAGAGGGAGATCCGAGATGGAGACAAAGAGTTGGACAAGCAGTTAATCATCGTGGACAGCGTCAAAGTGCCAGATGATGATACTATTGATAAATTCTTGGAGGAGATGATAAACTTGGAGTAGACTTTCAGTTAGACCATGTAGTTGCTTACAATGATGAGTCATCAGAAGTAGTTAACTCGAGGCTTCTTTCCGAGTTAACTTGCTGTTATATATTTGCATGCATGTCTTTCTTGGAAACATCTACATATACTTGGAGATTAGATTAGATTTTTCAGTTGACTGATGATAGCATTCCAGTTGACTTGCTTTCAATAAGGACGTGTATATTGCACCTTGTCCATTTAGATTAGATGTTTCAGTTAACTGATGATAGCATTCCAGTTAACTATATAGTTTCATTAAATTAGGGTTTAGGAATAAGATCTTGCATGCATTGCAAGATTTTAGTTGACTCAAGGTGATTTTAGGGTTGCCTACACCTTGAAGTCTATAAATAAGAGCTTTCAACTCATTTGTATTTTAACTTTTGCTTGATAGCATACATGCTACGCCTACCTTGCCTGTAGTATTGCTATTATTGTATCTGTTCAAAGAGTAATTGCTGTTATAATAAATTGCTGCGCCTACCTTGCCTTCATGTTATTGTTATGGTGTTTATTCGACCTTAGTTAAATGGGGTTGCTGGTTTGATCGTTATTGCATGCGTGTTGCGTCTATACAATCTACTGTCCCAGTTGCTTACCTTTTGTTTTGTTTATTATAAGCCTATTCAGAAGAGCAAATAGTTGCGCCTACCTTGCCTTCATGTTGCGAAACTGTACTCAAAGCTTATCGTATGATGTGTGTTATAGTAGACTCATTCAGCCAAGCAGATAGTTGCGCCTACCTTGCCTTCATGTTGTGAAGCTGTACCAGGTTTACCGTTCATTTGTTTGTTTTAATAAACTTCTTCCCGGATTAGCAAATAGTTGCGCCTACCTTGCCTTCATGTTGTGAGCCCGCACCTGGAGTTTATCGTACAATACATTCCTGCTCCATTTCCTCATGCTCTGTTTCTTGAGGAAATTGGATAGATATTAAAGAAGTTAGCTTAGTTGTAGTTACATGATTTGCGAAACCAGAAAATACTTAGCTGCAACGTTCTAGGTTTTCTTAACCTTGTGCCTCTACCAGCTGAGAACAAAAAGATAGGACATTAGTTTAGTTTTCTATTTCATGCATTCCAGCACAACGAGGGAGCTTCCCCTCCTAATTTGAAGAGCACTCATTACGTAGTGTGCATAGCTGTCTGTACAAACTTACACTCCAGAGGTGTTAGTTTTTACGCCAACACATAGGAATATTGCTGACAATGCAACAACTCTCTATCGCAATGAATGGTTCATGAACAAATACACAAATAGCAATACTACAAGCAAGAGTTGGCTCAGCATGTATGCTATCAAGCAAAAGTTAATTACAAATGAGCAAGGATGCTCTTATTTATAGAACTCCAAGGTGTAGGGAACCCTAAAATCACCTTGAGTTTACAATCAGTCTTGCAAGCATGCAATAATTTATTCTCTAAGTCTAAATAAATGAAACTATACGGTTAACTGGAAAGCTACCTGTAATGTCCCCATTTTAGCCATACACTCTTCTGTGTTCGATAGCTTATTTCTGGAAGCCCGTAGGCTAGTCTGAAGTTGAAATTAGGGTTTCCACTTTCAGAAGAGGTTTTGAGGGCCTGTTGTGACCTTTTCACACATCACCCCATTCAAAATGGGTACCCCCCTAATTTTTGCTCCATTCTAGTCTTTTGGCTTTGGTTTTGGGTTGTTTTGCGTCTCTCTCTGTTCCTTCTATCTTTCCGGGGATGTCCCTATATTTGACCTAATTGGAAATTTTGGCTAAGTCTGTGAAATTAGGGTTTTTGATTCTTCAGGCTATTTTGGAGTTAATTTGAGTTGGCTAATTGACATTTGAGCTTAACACTGCTATCAGAAGGCCTCCAGGCAGGCTCCCATCAAATTTACTCTAAGTTCTGACAACTTACTATTTTTATTAAGTACTTAATTTGAGGTCTTTTCCTCAGGATTTTGGAAATTCTGACTGCTTCAACACATTCAAGGCACTTCAAAGAGCTTACACGCAAAATTTGAGCAGATTCAGACAACTTGCTAGTTTTAGCAGTTCTGGCTTCGAGGCAGTTTTCAGGGTTTGCATGTATAATTTCTCAATGCATGTCAGGATATTCTTTCTAGGTTTCTCGAGAGCTTCGCGATGATGTGACATGCAAGTCAAAATGATGACTTGCTATTTTTAGCAAGTGCTCGCATGTGGACCAATTTTTTGGGTTTTTTGAGATCTCTCAGGTAGTATGACATGCAAATACATCCGGTAGTGGATTGATCACTTTTTCAAGCACTTACTATTTTTAGCAAGATCACTCCGGCAGCCACCCAACACTTCAATATCACGAACAAAGCAACATGCAACAGAAACGGGGTCAAACGAAGGTCATTTGAGCCACATGCAAGTCAGATTATGGTTTCCAGCTTCGGGACTCAAAATGAGGGGTAAAAAGCCAGAATCTCCGAAAACGAAGGTATCCCACTACGATCAGCATCCTTCAAGCAGTCTATCGGTAAAATTTGAGCGCAATCCGAGCACTCACTATTTATAGTAAGTCACCTCCAGAACAGGGCTAAAAATAGCAGGTGAGCACGAAAGGCAAGTGTGAACAGGTCAGATAGGTCATGAGGATCACGTTCGGTGAATTTCAAGTCAGGAGGAGTTGCAAAAGTTCGAAAATCAAGAAGTTACTAAAAATAGAAAGTGAGGGCGAGCAGGTTGGAAATAAGCTAAGTGTTCAGATACGCCAAGATGGGAGACAGGAAAGCACAAATTTGTCTAAGGCATGAATTTTCAGTGCTCTGGAGTGGAAATGCGCCCAAGTTAGAAGCAAGTTGATGAGAAATTTCCTAAGGCACAAAATTGCCTGACCCCCCTTCAAATGCGCCCAAGAGAGGACAAAAAGTTGGAAAGTGTTTTAAGTAAGGAAACATGAATGACACCTCCCTAAATGCGCCCACAAGGTAGCTAGAGGGTGAAAATATTCTAAGGCATAGAGAAAATAGAAGCTCACCCCCTCAAATACACCCTTAAGGAGATTGAAAATTTTCTAAGGCGTAAAGCCTAAGTAAGATAGCTAAATGCGCCCCAAGGAGGAATGTAAGTAGCATGAAAACCTTCTAAGGCATGGAAATTCTCCTCAAATGCGCCCATGATGAAAAATTATGCTAGAGAAAAAAGGATAAACTCTATCGGATCCAGAGATCAATCAGACCTTGGAGATCAGAACATGGAAATTAGGTAAGTGAAGTGAATTTATATTATAAGTGTTCCGATGCTCTTCTTTTTGTTTTGCAGGATGAACACCGGGGCCAAGGCATGAGGACTTGAGGTGATGAAGCAAGACAACGTTATAACATTGGAAGGAGAAAAGTTACACATTTCAAACTCCTCCATGATGTCTCATTTGTGCCCAAGCCATGAAAGAAGATGTTGGAAGGAATGACTAAGTGTTGGGATTTCTCCACAAGGACCTAATATGCACCCAACTCAGGAAGGCACGCGACAAGGTAGAGATGAAGAAGTTAGATGAAAAAGTTCCCAAGGGAAAGGGAAATGGCAGGGGAAATTTGTCTAAGGCATTAAGAATGTGATGTAAAAGAGGCTAAATGCGCCCAAGGCAGTGGGCTAGAGAAATATGAAAGTTACAAGGAAGAAATGCGTCCAGGAATTAAAACAACAGGAGGGCTGAACGTGAACATCTGAGCAGTCAAACTCCGGATCCTATCAATTTTTATTATATGTGGAGACAATCTTAGAGACTCTTTTACCCTCCTCCTAGCGCAACAGAATTGGCAGGCAAAACAAAGAAAGTCTTTCTGGACGAGAATCTTCTGATGATAGTGGGCATTAATTGCTCATGGTGGTTCTTGTAGAGGAGTGGGGAATCTTTTGTTCATTTATCGCCCCACTCCTCTCTGTGGCGGTTTTTAGGGCAGAGCCTTGATTAGGGCTTATGTGGCTAAATCTGAGCCCTTCATTGTAATTGAATCTGAGCCGTTCATTGGAATCGGTCAACTATAAAAGGGGCATCCCCCCCTCATTTGTATTATAGATAGATAGATAGAGAATAGAAGATATATAGATTAGAACATATAGGATATAAAATATAGAATAGACAGGATCAGAGAGTAGAGAGAGATAGATAGTATAGATTGATAGCATAGCTTAGATTGAAAAGGAAGGAAAGTCTTCAAATTGAATGCTTTGTAAGAGATTGTTGTGAACACTCCTATAATAAAAAGAGTTATCATTGCTTGTGGTTTCATCTTTTGTTGTGGGTAGCTAGCAAGATTTCTTCGTCCTTCCAATTTGCGTAGAATTTTAAAGTAGAGCTTAGAATAGAATAGATTTTATTTCATGCATGTAGATAGTTGTGGAATGTGGTGGTCAAAATTGAGCAAACTTCATTAGTCCATACCACTAGCAGCTCACTGATGGTGAGTTCGCCTTGCGTGGTCAACCCGAATATTATGCATTTAACTTCGATTATAACTTATATGTTGGTATGCGTCATTGTGATGGTATCTTCATGTTAAGCTGTGATCTGAATACCTAAAGTTACTCCTTTGAAGATTGCACCGGTTCTATGGAAGCTGTCTGAGGTGAGGCAAAGCAGAGCTTGGTTTGAGTTTGCAAGAATTGATCTCCGCGTCCCGTGCTTAGAGTAGACCATAGCTTCCCTTAGTCCCTACATCCATTTAGATTCAGCATTTTCTGGTTAGTTTAGGAACTCGAGCTTTATTGATAAATCTCCTGAATCTTGAAAATCCTTTTCTCCCGAGTGAACAATCACGTAAGACCCCTTGAAATACCAACAAATCACATCAAAACCAACTGAGTCTACATCCACTGCATGAATGAACCTTGGAGTTGAATGCATGATCTTTCGCAATCTTAGCATGCAGAATATTTTGATCAAGAGAGGATAGAGTAGCCGCTGGAAACTTTATTTTGTGTTGGTGTGGTCATAAAACACCCGTCAACAGGGCCTGTATGCGAGATTTTTTGATGCATGTCTAGTGGAGTTTTCTGGGTTTTTGGAGAGCTTCGGGATGTGGTAACATGCATGACGAAATAATGACTTGCATTTTTGGTTGTTTCCTTGGCAGTTTTGGAGGCTTGCATGTTGGTATTTTGCGGTTTAGATTCTGGACTCCTGGGTTTTCAGAAAGCTTCGCAGTGATGTGACATGCAACTACAACGGAGGACTTTTCTGGACTTACTATTTTTAGTAAGTACGATGACTGCTCGGATTGTGGTTAAAATGAGTTTGGAACAACTTACTATTTTTAGCAGTATGCTATTTTTAGCAAGTTCTATTTTTAGCAAGGTTTCTGCAGTTCAGTTCAGTGGCTATATTTGGCAAGTCTGTTTGAGCAGTTTGGTCTCCAACACCCTTGGTGCTATTTTTGGAAGTGTTTCGGCAACTTGGTATTATGGCTATTTCTGGCAGGGTAGTATATTCAGTTGGTCTCTAGCATTTGAGGTGATTTATTTTGGTAGGTTTGATATTTGGTGAAAATAACATTTTTAAGTGGAATATTTGGCTAAGGCTTGGAGGACAAATTATTTGAAGAGGTAATTAAGTTATATTTTAATATATCTTAATTGGACGCCTAGCCTAGAGGAGATAAATACATTTTAAAATGTATTTTGCATTTGATAATATGGGACGCCCAAGTTAATGTTTTAATTGCAATTTAAATAAGTCATCTCTCTTGGATGCCTTATGGAGGAGACATAAGTGATTATTATTAATATATATTTCACTTATACCTTGGACGCCTAACTTTGAAGATTATTTATATTTTGATAAAGTGAAATGCTTTCATGAAGGGGACGACTTGGAATAAGGTGAAATGAAATGCATATTGCAAACTACTAAAGATGAAATTGAATTTCATGTTGGGCGCCATAAAGAGAGGGAAATGGAAATTTGAATTTGGAGGCAGAAGGCTATAAATAAGAGTGTTGGGCTCTTTCTTTCTCATCCATGAAGAAATTATATTGTTGTGTTGCTGAAATGGTGAGTGGTTTGCTTCGAGGAATCATACCTCCTAGTACTTACACTTGGTTTCGTGCTTGAAAGATTAGCACCTAGCTGAGTTTTCAGTGATTGCTTCTCATTCAGACTAGCAGATTGAGCTTCATAGTTGGTGATTTGAGGGTTTTTGTTAGTTTGAGTTTGTTGTTTTTGGTGCAGTTGAATTAGTTTTTTAATCATATCTCATTGCACGAATTTTTATTGGTTCTGGGTAGTTGCTAGTTCTCTTTGGTGGCTTTGGGCGCCCCTTTGAGCAAGTTTTCAGATTTTTCTGTTGAGTCTTCCATTTTATTTGCCAGGTTGACTTCTCCCATGGTTGCACTTCTTGCCTTGGAAGTTGTAGAAATCTTTCTATCTTGGTTGCCATCCCTCTAGGAGCTGTTTGCACTTGATTTCATGTAATTCCATTGAGTATTGAGTGAGTTATGAGCATTTTGGTGTGTTCTAGGCTTGCTGGTTTGCATTTTCAGTTTGCTGGTTTAGTATATCAGATTGTCAGAAGTTGGGTTTTTCATGTGTTATTTCATAGTTGTGAGTCTTGTGAAATTTGGAGATCTTATAACATCTTTGCAGCATTGGGACATCTCTAATTCAATGTTATTTGCAGGAGTTCTATCTCATTGTAAGGTTGTTACAGTAGTACTGTTCAACTATCTTTCATATCTTGCAAGTTACATAGTAATCCCCACTCATAGTGGAAGAGGCTGGCCACGCCGCCTATTTTACTTATTTGCAAAATTATATTCCCACGATTGTGGAAGAGACTGGTCTTGCTCCAGTCTTTCTTTACTGCACTTCTCATTCTGTATTGCTCGCTGAAAAAAGTGGAACGGTTCGGCAAGCCAACCATTTACTTATTGTACTTGCATTGTAATCATCACACTGCTGATCGGTCAAGCCGTCATCTTGCTCCTGCTGAAATATGTGGTCGAGTTGCATGTATTTACTTTCCAGCATTGTACTTTCTTGATTTGAAGACTAACGATCCCCGACGCCATATGCTCACACCTTGCCCAACATTGGGATTCTGGTGTACATTCTTGGTGTAGGGTAACTTTACAAGAGTTGGTTTTGGATTTTTGGCTAACGCTGATGAGTGTATTGTTGAAATATTGTTGAATAAATTTGAAAAATTATAAGGGGGTCATTACACTACCATCAGTTAACTAAAACAAAACTCGACTAAATGGACATGTGCAACATGCACATCCTTATTGAAATGAAAGCTAACTGATAACTAACATCAGTCAAATAGTCCTAACTGAAAATCCATCCTCCTGCGAAGATATCCACGAAGATGAGATAGGCGTGCATGAGATCAGCAATTAGAACTCAAGACTAATGTCGAGTTAACTGATGCTTCTGACTCTATCCTTGGAAATAACTGCAGGATCTAACTGACAGTCTTCCATAAGCCATCTCGGTCTATCACCTCATCTAGGAACTTGTCGATTGTCTCATCCTCTGGGACTTTGACGCTATCCACGATGACAGGGTGCTTGTTCAACTCCTTCTCTCCATCTCTGATCACCCTCTAACATTCTCTAACCTTTGTAGTCGCCTTGTTGAAACTAGTTGTCATCACTGAGAAGTGATCCAACTTGGACGCCTCAGGATTTCCACCTAGGTTATCACGAACCAGCTTCTCGAACTCGGTCTGCACTACATCCAACTTAGCACATGTACCATTCTCACGACGATAGTGGCATGGGATCTAAGTGATAAACTCGCTGATAAGTCTAAGAGCTCCAACAACATTCTCCTTGAGTGCAGCCATCTTTGTAGAGATTCTCTCGTATGTTTCCACTTTGAAAAGATGTTCTCTCCAAGTGAAAACCTTCTTCTTATCCTCCTCTGCTACAATGGCGTCATATGCAATTGCCAACTGAGATATGAGTATCAAGTTCTTCGACTTGCATTCTGCTATAAATATCTCAAGCTGTTGAATCCTCTGACGAAGATCATGTGCCTCGTACCTCAACTGATACAACTCTGTGAGGAGGTATCTGCCTGCAACAATGAAGTCTTCAATCCAGTTGTCCAAGAGCTTTCCTCGATTGACTAAATGACCAAGTCTTTGCTGATCTGCAAGTGTCTCTCGAAGCTGTGGGAGCATAGGTGCTTGTCCTGTGGTTCCATGAAGTAGATCTGAAATGTACTATTGGAGTTGCTTGATCTCAGCCTTGAGGGCTGGTTGATCTTCTTCGTCCTTCATGACATGCTCTTCAAGATTACTTGCGACGACCTTGGAAAGGCTCACGTCCACGTGTCGGGTGCTCCTGCCAAGATTTGCTTTGACGAAGGTGAAATCACCAACTTCAACTTCATCTAGGCTCTTGCCCTCTGGTGGTGTAGCAACTTCAACGACGATCTCTGCTTCAGGAGTCTTCTCAATATGCACTTGTTTCTTGACTCTCTTGTCCGACCTATCTTGATAAGGATCGCCAAACTCAGATAAATCAAGTTGATATGAAGGTCTATGCCTCTATCTTCCCAAAGACCTCTCAAGCCAACACGAATGATCGATGTGATCCTCTCGAGGAGAAACTGCTCTTGCTGTGTCAACCACTAGTGGATCAACTGGAATGAAAGTCTCATGAACTGGCAATTCAGGCTCCGAGTCAATATCAATAGGAGACAACCGTGGAGAAAATGGTGGACCAGGAGATGATGACTCGACCTCAACTTGTACCACTGGCTCTACTAGGACTTCTGGAGCTTTCCCAACCTGCTTCCGCTTAGTGATGCTTTTCCCCTTCGAGTTCCCACTAACTTTGACCCCTTCAAGCAGCTTCAAGACAACTTTAACTCGAGGCCTCGACCTAGAAGTAAAAGGTAGTGAAGAAAACCCTACTTGCGGCTCTAAAACTGGAACTGTCCTTTGCTTCCTCTTGCTCTCCAAGAAGTACATGCTTGTCTTAATAACTGATCTTGATAGGTCCTCAATTGAAGTATTCTCCCTGGCATACCAATCTGGTTGGCGAAGTGGCTTGCGAGCGACTTGGTCTTTGATGCATGAACCAAGAAGCACCTCTTCGTCATCATCTGACAAACCCTCAACATCTTCTGACAGGAAATCAGCAAGTTGTGGAAGAGTAAGCTTGCAATAATGACGTCGGCGCACTTCAAATTCATCTTCACAGTTGACCCAAAAGTCCTCAAGCGCTGCCCTGTGTGAATTACTATGCTCCAACTGTGCTGAGTAATGACCTAAAGGATCATAAGTACGCCTCTGAGTGAGATACTTGAGATGATGTTTTTCTAACTCGTTCGTCATTAACTTGCAATTAGTAGCAGACTTGCACTTGTATATACCCAATCCAAAAGGAAAGATGAATGCCAACTTGTGTCGATTGCAAAGAAAAGAGTGAACTTCTTGAGCTTGTCTCAGAAACTCCATGAATAGGACCTTGTTTGACAGGTACCTCGGTAGCATCAGAGGTTCTTCGGTGTAACCATACACTCAAATATATGTGAAAGTGGGAAACTGGATGAACCAATCCGCCCAAATCTCCATTGCTAACTTTACCTCTGGTGAAATCCTGATGTGCATCTCATTATCAAGGTCTCTGACTGTCTTCATGAGAAATTGATCATTCACCACCTTGAAATCTTGTTCAGCCTTCGAGAACTCCAATTGTGAGTAATATTCGTGAACATGTTGAACGCTAAGAGCTCCATTGGTCTTCAAAGTTCTAAAATTGCCTTGAAAGTTGAAACGCAATTAATTAGACCAGAAAAGACACCATGTGAAACTCGTGGATCTTGAGGAATTTTGTGATTTGCTGGTGAAGACACTCGTTGATCAACATCACCTAGTCAAAGTTTTCCTTGTTGTCAATAATCTGAGAGATGATGTAGAACATCCACAGTCGGAAAATATGAGCTTCCTCCTGACCTGTAACCCAATTGAGCAAAGTTATTAAGATAGGAACCTCATCCTTGAATTCACCATGCCCAACCTTCTTTGGCATGTTGGTCTTCTGTACTTTCAACCACCTCTGAGCAACTTTTCTCTGTGATCTTTCTTTGTCCTCTTCCCTTATCTTTTCGCAATTTGGAATGGTTATGGCAAAATTGTCTGAGCGAGGAGGAATAGCAAAGCACTTCTCAACATCCCTCGGCTTGAAGCTGCAAACGACTCTCCCATCGGCTGATCTGATTTGTCTTGTGGATGAGTCGTAGTGCTTAATGCAAGCAATCACAAACTCGAGATCGAAAACCGTAATAAGAATAGATGCTACTACCAGCAACTCAAAACGCTCAAGATTTCTGACTGTCATGTTGCTAGTGTCTTCCAACGTACTCAGATTGATCACTGGATATACGTGACCCAAGTCTGTATTGGCAGTTTTCAAAAAGTTGTGAACCAAGACCAATTTGGCCTTGTAATCTATGGGGTTGAATTGCATTTTGAAAATCTAGATTTTTGACTGTAAAGTCGGGTATGTCTGGACAACTTTCAGAAAAAGCTAAAAAAAGCTCTCGAATAGATAGGCTAAAAATAGCCGGTTGAGGTAAATTTTTCGGGAATTTTCTTAAACGTGGGTTTGGTAGAGAATTGAATTCTAAGCAAACCCATATCATTAGAAATTCGAAAAGACGAGTTTTAGCAAGGCATGCAAAAGGTTTTCAGTCGAGAACTGTAGTCGCTGTAGGGGCTTTGGGGGCAATTTTCCAAGAAAATCTGAAACATGGGTTTTGTAGGCAATGGAATTCTAAGCCAACCTAGATGATTTGATTTTGGAAAAATTGAGTTCTTGGCCCACATGCAAAGAAATCTTCGGAAAAAAGCACAGTGTTTCAGAATGGAAGCAGCAGGGCAATTTTCTCAAAAAAATCTAAGACATGGGTTTTGCTGCTGACGCTGAAATATGTGAACCCAGATGATCTGTTTTTGAAAATTCCGTCGTTTACTTTGACATGCGAGAGAAAACCTAAGACAAGAATAGAAGAATTTTAGAGATAGAAATAGAAGTTTATTGTTTTGTCTCTGAAAAAGTCGCCCATGCTTGAATTGGATTTGATGAAGTCTTCATGCAATAAAAAAATGAAGTCTAGCAAATGCTTCTTCTGAACAATTTGGACCTGGCACTGTGAAGAACATTGAAATATGATACCTGTAGCGCCTTTAGATCTTTATTTGCTCAAGAAAGACGTGTTTGCTCTCACCTATAATGAAAAATAATGGATGCCTATGCCTTAATAAATAAAAATTTATCATGAAAGGCGTCACAAATGCATGCATTTGTCTTAAAATGGCGCTAGCCTTTTGATTGGACCTCTAAAACCAACGCCTTGCTTCTGATTGGACCTCAAAATAGTTAACTAATTGAGAAATATGCCCTAATTAGGGCGCCACCTCTAAACACCTCAGTTAACTTCGCATGCAAAAATAAATCGCCCAATCACAAGAAAAAATGAAGTCTAGTTGAAGTCGACTTTAAGAGTTTAACTGAAGAATTAATTTCAGTTCACAACTTTCGCCTTTATAGTGCGCCACTTCTCTTGAGTTCAAAAAGTCAAACTTTGACTTTAGGCGTCACTTTCCAGACAGCCAATTCTTCGAAAATTTGAATTTGCAAACGTCACCGGAGCCCATGTTCGATCACTAATTTTGATTGACTGACATGTCGAATAGACTGGTTGACAGTTTCATTGAAGAGCAAGATCAAAACTGACAAGAAACTCCTTGAAGCTGCAAACGCTAATTCTATCATCTGAGGCTTCAAAGCCTTGGGTGCGCCTAGCCTTCAGGGGCGCTTTTGGCCTCAGATCTAGAAATTTTTTCATGCATTTTCATCATTTCGAAGGTGATTTTGACCTTACTTCATCTCGCATTTCCCGATGTTCGACAAAACTTCAGAACTAGCTGACAGGCTCACTACGGAGTAGGCTGGATTCTGAACAAGAGCTCTTGGAGAGCACTTTTCTTAAAAACATCATCTGGCAGCTGAAAAACATGGGCGTCCCTGGCCTCCAGGGGCGCTTTTCTTCCCAAAGATAGCCAATTTTGCAACTGGCTAAAAATCACTTAACCTCCGGCTGCAGGCTGCTGACAAGTCTTCTGACCTGGCTGAGGTATGCAACGGAAAGCTGAAAGCATCACAAACAGGATGAATATTTGAGATGACCAAAACAACTGCATTTGAGGCTCGAAAAAGGCTTAAATTTAAAAGAGACAACTTATATTAATTATTTAAGTGGCAAAGTAACTTAAGTTAGAAAAAAAGTGAAATAAATTAAATAAGTTACTTTGAATCTCAAAAGGGAAATAAATTTAAGAGGCAAAAAAATGAATTCAAGAAGACACGAGGAGGAGTTACTAAGTGAAAAGATTAAAAGATTGCAAGAATGCTTGCAGGGAAGGTTGGATTTTAGGAATTTTGTTAACAGGATTTGACTGGAGATTTTCCAAAACCTTGTGAGGACAGAATTCTCTTCTCACAGACAATATCTGGAATTGAAAGATATTCCCCGAATGATCGTTGACAGTCCTACTTCAAGGGCTGTGCTGGTGCTTAAAATGGTGAATTTAATGATTTTTTTTGAAGTGTGATTTATGAAGACAATTTAAATAAGCTAATTGAGTTTCCAGATTTCTGATTTTTGTATGGGGTGTGATTGAAAGTTCCAATATTTTCTGGTTGATTGTATATTTCAATGGAAATGCCAATATTTCATACTTTATATCGACTGAGTTAAGAGTGGAGCATATGAATTAAATGGTTAGTCATTGCTATTATACTAGCGGGCTTGGAAAGAAATTTTTAGTCTCATTAATATCGAAAATCTGTCAATTGAAGTGCCGCTGTTAAGTATTTTTCTGCCTCAGGAGTTGTGGTTGCTATGCAGAGACGTCTCAATCTATGTATCAGCTGCTTCTTTATTCTGGGTTTGTTTTAAGGAGCTCTAACCACTCTTATACAGCAGGTCATGGAATTGGGAAGTCAAGACTATACAAGGAGGACGATAATATAGAAAGGTGAATAATATATTAATGGATTGAAGCCGCCTAGTTACTCGTGGTCCCGTGAGAAAAGTGGAAGGTAATCAGGTCATTAAGAGCTGTCGACATTAAACAGTGATATGAATTTACTTTGGAAGCCGTGTATATATGTTATTATATGGTGTTGCCATTAAATTAAAGAAGTGCGATTAGTCTTGGCGCCAATAGACCCAAAGGATCAATAAAGGAAGAAATTGCTAATATTAAATCTTTCCTACTGTGGGCGAATGAAGTTGGTGAATATAGAGGAGACGGGCAAGGTTATCGGATTTCTCAATACAATCCAGTTTAAAGACTACCGGCAGCCCAGGTGGATTATCATTTTATAAGACATGTCAAATAAAGGAAACACAGATATGAATCGTGGCAATTAGCTGATAGCAATACAATCTCTTTTGCTGTGTTCCATCTTCAGCGCTACATCTTCAGAAGGTTGCATTTCTAATAAACATTAAAGGAGGGCATAATAATTGTTGGGATCAGCTTAATATTATCATGCCAATGTTTTGAGGAAAATCGTGGAGTTTAATTATCAATTGGTGCCACTATTTTCAATAATGTGTTTTCATTGAAGCCGTCCATTTTCTAGCAATTTGAATGTGATGAAGAAGTCGGTTTCAACATTAAAGGGAAGTGTTCAGTATGCAAAAAGCTATAGGAGATGCGAAGGCCTGTTACTGCTTATGTTAAAGAATTACATATAGCCGGAAATATCCAGGAGGAGCTGCTTAATTTGTAAGCCGCGATATTGGGAGTCTGAATATACAGATTGAGAATTCTCAGATTGAAAGGGGGAGGATATCTGGCACTGCTACAGGCAATCAAAGAACCTCTGGAAGTATTGAGAGTTCTTTCCAAGGTTTAAATCTTTTAATAACAAATTCCCTGTGTTTGTAATGAGCAGTAAACATCATAAACAAAGTGTGTTCTGAACCTCTCTAAATTATGGAATTCACATCGAATATATAGTTCTGAAGGAGTGCATTTGTAAATCAATTACCAGTACAGCTCCAGTTTTCAGAAATTCATAATTTTCAATTCAAGGCATTTAATATTATCACTTATGTGTGTATTTGTTAAGAACTCTTTTGATGTATATGTGAATTCAACATAAATTGGAAATAGTATAGGATTGAAGTACATCAAGTGTTTGACGAAATGTCTGTGCTCTTGAGGTGTTGAAAATCGAAAAAAATATATACAACTAGGGTAGCTTCTTACATCATTCTCTACCATTTTGTTTATGGTAAATTACTGATCACTTAGGTCTATCAATCTAAGCAGATGTTTGGACAGGAACTTCCCTTCGGTTAACTTTGTTGAAAACAATAGGATTTTTAATACAATGCACAACTCTTGTCTGATGTCTGACACTCATTCTTTCAGTCTTTTTCACAAGGCACAAATAAAAGTGGCATTCAGGACTTGGGTATGAGACTGTCAGAGATAGAAAATTAGAAGCTTATCAAAACTATCATTATTTGCAGAGGGTCTAGTGTCCTTATCTAAAACAATTTGGTCACAATCCCAATATTTATAGATTGTTAGTATCTTGTGACTCAAGATCATAGTTTGCAAACTCAGTGAGTACTTGCGAGTCACCAAGTACTCGTGATTTCTTTTGCTCTGCAAGTATTCATAAGGTTACTCACCGAGTTTTTTGGAAAACCCATTTAGACTTGCCAAAAACTTAGCAAGTTTTCTAGTTGACTTACCACACCAGCAACATGTGAAAATAGCAGGAAAAAACATGGGTTAGACACTTCAAAAACTTTGCTTTTTTGACTTTATAAGCATTGTTTTTTTCTTTTTAAAAACTGATGAAAATGGTGTGTGCCATGAAGGTTTGTGTGGTTTTGAAGGTCTTCATTTGGGCTCGGTGTGCTGCCCCAAACCACCACAAGGGGCACTGCCCCTGGACCCTGCTAGGGGTGTTGCCCACAAACCTCCACCAAACTTATTTGATACATTTGTAGTTGTATTTTGTGTAAAATTTATGTTTTTTTCAAAAGTTTAATTGTTTTTTAAGTTGCTGAGTGCTCTTCAAGCCAGAAATTTTTGGCTGGCCAAGTACTCTTTGAGTCCAAGTCTGCAAACTATGCTCCAGGCATTATAATTTTTCTTGGTGAGTTTTTGGGAGTTAGGTGAAATGAAATTTTGAATATTAGCCATGTTCAACTGCATGTGGAGACCTCAAAAGATACGGGTAGTTCTTCAACCAGACTACCAACATATAAATTTAAACAGCTACCAGAGGTTTAAATGGATTGTTTTTAAGCTATAGAAATTTACATTGGTGTTTTCAGCACAAAATTTATGGAACTTTGCATATAAACATCCAACCAACATCTATAGAAATGTTTCAAATTTAATACCCTTCTCTCTTTACGGTGCACTGATGACAACATCCACAGTACCATCCTATCCTTGACAAAACCTTGCCAAATGTATAGGCGTTTTGCAACATGCACCCACTATCTGCACTTTGCAATGTTTCTGCAGTTCCCGTGATCTGCTCTGTACACATTTGCACCTTGGAACAATGATGTCTGCTCTTCCCATGTCTGCATCCTCTGCCTAGTTCCGCACCCTCTGCAATTGATGTATTGTTCTTTACCTACAAATTCTACTTCCTGTGGACAATACAAATTTCAGCATTGGGTTTCCTTTGTTCGATGCTCCTATAACTCTACAAATATAAGCTGTTTAAAATTGTAGCAGTGAGGCAAAATAAGAATATATTTTTTTGGTGTCAAAGCAACATTTTCTGAAATGCACCTTCCAAACACCGATTGCTTAAATATTAAATATTGTAAACAATTGGGGAAACTGATACACACTGGAATGTGTGTGCAGTTATTTATTAATTGAGGAAGCTACATCAGTTATAATTTGCATTGTAGAATATACTTATCTTATTAGACATAATAACTTACATTGTGTAAGTTATTTAATACTATTAAAATATTAATATACTATGTCTAATACTCTTTCCCCCAAATTTTGAATATATCTCTTCTTCTCAAGCTTCTTTTCTCTTTCCATTTTTTTGTATTACAACCTTCTTGTTTCATTATGCCCTTTGAGGCTGAGATGGATTTGTACTTTTGTGTTATTATATAGCTTTGGACTTTGGGTTCCATCAACCTGTTTTGGTCATTTGTGGACTGTAATATGATTTCTTTCTATGATGGTTGAGTGATAAGGCAGTAGCATTACATGATGATGACACAGGTTTAATTCCCCTCCGCAGTATTAATGCCTTGAGAAGTGTGTTTGTGGACGTGTGTTCAAGGAAGTGCATGTGATGCCTGCTGAGGTACTTGGTCCTCATTTGTATTCCAGAGGCTATGAGGCTGTTGATCCCACAATTTACCCATTTTTTTTTTTAAAAAGAGATTTTTTTTTCTATAATTTGCAAAATTTATTCCTCAAATGCATATTGAGACTACAGTATTTGTATGGGAATTTGTTCCTTGTTTCTTACCGTGCAACATAACAATGCTACAACCATTAGTGTAGAATGCTTCATATGCTAATCTGTCTGATACTACTACATCCTTGCTAAATTTAATTATATGTTCTTGACATACTTAATTTGAACAAAATGGATTTTGTAAATGCAAGCATTTAGGTATATTGCTTGTCATGGACTAGTGATTGGAATGTAGTGTAATTGTTCTTGTGCAATGTTTTAGTTTAATTTTTGGTTGTTGGTACACTTTTTGCACTTTTTATTTGCTATTTTAAAGTTTCTGTTCTGTGGAATCCAATTGACCTAGTTTGGTTATTTGTGGACATTAATTTGATGTCTTTCTATTAATTGAAAATTCTTTTGAATTATAGGTTTTTGGATAGATTGGAATCTTCATTGGTTCAAAAGAAGCAATATGAAGTGAAATTATTAGAAAGTATGAAGGAGTTATCAAAGAGACGAATGGAACTTCGGGATCAGTTATCTTCATCATGGTCCAAGCAGGTGATTATTCTGGATTCACCTCTTAAGCAGTTGTTGACATAGAGTTGGATTAAGCATTTATCTTTATTGGGTACTTAACTTTTTGTCTGTTTGGAATATTAAGATTTACAATCCTTTATGGCTAACTTCAAAGACAAGAAATAATGCAAAAATGTTTTCAATACAAAGCATGGTGTGTGGTAAATCAAATGCATCCTGTTCACCTTTTGTTGTGGCATCGACTGATTCAAGTTTAACAAACTGCATAATTTAACTAGGTTAGGCTCAATGTTTGATTAAACATACAATTGAAAGTCAGTTGGAACCTTAAATCAGAAAAATCCTTCAAAATTTGCTCTTAATAATAGTTATATAGTTGCAAGAAGATTTGGAACAATAGTAACTAGAAAGCAAAGTAAAGTATAGCAAGATATATTGAATGCAAATGAACATAACTGGGAAATTTTAACATTCAAAACTAGCATAAAATAAGACAATGTCAGAAATTTCAAACTTATGTTTGGTCTAAATTTTAGAGGTAGAAAGAACTACCAAGAAATTTGATAACTAGTTATGATCTATGAACTAGAGAAAGCTAGGACTTACATCTAATCATCACATATAGATATTATTATTAGAATATTAGTTTAATACTATAATAAAGTGTGTGCACTTATCTGTAATAACTAATAAGCAGTTGTAGTTAGTTTGTTCTAACTTCTGACTACTGTCTATTTTTAGACTATACTTTTTATTTTTAGCATATGCTTAATAATATAATGCGCTGCTGTCAACGTGAGAAAGCATGCCATTTTTTCTCAATCTCATTCTTTAATTTTTACCAACATTGGTATTAAAGCCGAGTTTAGTTTTAAAGGATGAAGTTGAGAAGAGAAGGTTGAGAATTCTGGAAGTTGTGTGAAAAATTGTGAGTTGTATAGTTCATTAAGCGTGTAGAGATCATAGGCATTTTCAAGACCTTTGAGCTGAAGGTCATGGAAAATAGTTTCAGGGTTCGTGTTGTCACAAAATCATTCAAAATTTGTGTTTGTAGAGATTGCAAGCATTTTCACATCATTTGAGCTGAATGTTGTGGAAAATCAATTACAAAGTTCATGTGCTCACAAAATTGTTCAAAAATTGCATTTGCAATTTGTAGTTGAAGATTTTTGCCAAAAATCATCTAAAGGTTGTGACTTGTAGAAAATTGTGAGGGCAAAGAAGTCATTAAGGATTTGAACTAGTCATAGACATCACAAATATTCTTCATGGGTTCATGGAAACATAGTAGTCACAATCTTGTGGGCAGCAAAATCATGAACTAAAGGTCACACAAAAAACTCATGGATTTACAAGTTTAAAAGGAGTGGACTCATTTAGGCATGCGATTCACATTATTTGTAGACGTTATTGAATTGTGGTGGGCCTATTTGCACAAAAATATGGTGTTTCATAGCCATCATACATTGTACAAGTAGTCATTTTACAAGGTTTTTAGAAAATTTGAAAGCTAGGTTCCTTTTTCTCACTCTAGGGTACGAGTTGTGGTGACAAATATTTTGTATTTTTTTAAATTTTTGCGAAATTTTTTGTTTTAAAAAATTAGCAATCAATTAAAAAAAACTGAAGGGTTGAAATTTTTTTGGGAATAAATTTTATTTTTTGGGACAGTTCATTTTTTCATTTTGCTGAAGCCAATTTGAAATTTTTTGGGTCAAATTAAAAATGGGAATTTTCAAATGTTTTGGGCAATTTTCTTTTTTCAAGGAGAGGATCAATATATTTTTTTTAAAATCTCGGAAAAGTTTATTTTCTAAGGTTATTGCAAAAATGCAATTGTTCAAAATCTACTTTTGTTGGAGGCACAAAATCTCACCAAGAAATATTACAATATTTGGAGTCACAAGATACTAGCTATCACTAAGTATTGGGGATGTGACAAAATCTTATTAGGCATAGAAACTAGGCTTGTTAATCACCCAAGTGACTTTGACAAATGTCATAGGGAAGCCTAGTTAATTCTCAAGTTGTTTTCCTTTGATGATTTAATCCCTAAAATTTGAAGCATTAAATTTGCACATAGCCTATGTGATAGTTTGAAAGATAAATATTGAGTCTTCAAGAAAAGTAGTCTCTTGTATTTGAAAATTTTGTTATTTTCTACCAAATTGCCCAAGGGGGGTCTTTGTTAGAGCATCTTCTAAAAGTCAAAGATCTTAGGGATCAACTTGCCATGATCAACAACCTAGTAAATGACAAGGATATTGTTGTTATGACCATTAACAATCTATCACTCTCCTTTGATATTTATGTGGAGTTTTTAAACTTGTTGGCAAAAAGCCAAGCTTTGAACTTTGACAAGGTCAGTTTATACTTGTACAAGGAACGTCGACAACAGTAGATGAGTGAAGTTTCTTCTTGGAGTTCAGAAAGTGCACTTGCTGCATAGTTTTAGGGGTCTTCAGTTCTCCTTCTCCCACTTCACAACCACATAGATAGGTATAGTGCTTCTATTGCTAGAAATTTGGGCATGTGAAGAATGATTACTAGAAAACACAATATGATCAATCCTAAAAGCATCAAAATGAAACTAATGTGGTAGATAGTGCTAAGACCATGAGGAGTATGTATTGATGGATTTTTCAGATAGTGTTAAAAGCAGTTGTTGGTTCTTTGATTTAGGTGCATCTAGAGATTTCATGTGTTAAAGGACTAGTATGTCAGGTTTATTGCTGATGATAGTCATGGGGATTCTGTTTTGCTTGGTGATGGCAAGTCATACAATTGAGGGGATAGCAAATGTCATAATTGCATTTAATGATGGCATCAAAATTTTAGGAGAGAATGTTAGATATGTTCCAAGTTTGAACAAGATTTAATCTCTATTAGCCAGATCATAGAAAGTCCTAACATTCTAGTTCAATTTCATGGGAAAGAGTGTCTTGTTTGTGATGTAAGCCAAGATAAAGTAATCGATCAAGGACCTGGGTCAAGTGTGGCATGTACAAAGGCTTGTACAAACTTATTGATCTTGTTTTACATGCTACATAGTAGACATTGCGGTTTGGTCATAAATTTAAGGAGGTCAAGGCAAAAGCTAGTGTTGTGGCAACATTGATAGACACAACTTTCAGTTCATGGGTTATTCCAATGTGTCAACCTTTGGGTGGTTAGTCTCCACTTGCGTGTTGTAATGTCCCCAATTCCTGAATAGTCACCACTAAATTAATTTAATTAATTAAATAATAAATGGTCCTAAAAGTATTATTGTGGATGTTTATAATTAATTAATTAATTAATGTTATAAAGTGACTTTATGATGTAAAAATATCTAATTAGTGGTGAAGTATAAAAGGCAAGTTGAGAAGAAATTGATTATCTTGGATAAACTTATCGGGAGAAAATCGGGAAGCATAGCTTTCAGAACCTCGAGGACAGAAACCCTTGAGCAGCCTTGAGCAGGTGGGTTGGATGAAAACCCAATTCATCTTTTGAGGTGGACTTAATCCAGAGTTCACATTGGGCAACTTTTGGAGAAAATTTGTGATGTCTTCTTTGAAGACAAAATTTCAGGTATTTATTAAGGTTTCAGGTTGGTAAATACACTAAAGTATTAAGGTTTTCAAAGATATACATATATAATGCAGATGAAGTTTAGATATAGTATTGCTGCGTACCCAGTGATGGAAGTTTTGCTTGAAAGGAAACATATATCATACATATACAGGTATTGGGACATCGCAGGTTGAATAAGGAAGTGTCTGCACCTTTTAATTCATATGGAAATATAACTCCAATCGATGGCTTTGGGAATCGAAATCTAAGGTTGGCGTAAGAATTCAATCGCAGCTCAAAGGAAAAGTCAGACTGGTTAATACAAAACCTGACTTGGCAATAAGACAAAGAATAATTATTGCAGTGGAGTATTGTGAGGTGGCAGATAAGACAGTTTTAATATATACGATAACAGACTAAGGAGTTGAATATTATTTAAGGGGCCTGTTAAGGGAATATTCCAAGATTGGTCGAGTATAAAATTCATGGGGACAAATGTCGATGTATCTCATAAGGACAGCGGGTTTCATTCCTTAAGATTTGGACGCTGCTATTAATATAGACCCTTCCAGACTAGTGCAAGTTACATCAGCACAACATATAATAGTAGCGGGTGGTGTTTGAGGAAATACTCCAAAGGTGGCACCATTATAGAATTGCCAGACATGTCCCTTAATATGGTCTGCAGCTAGTAAAGGATTAGGTTGGCTACATTGGAACCAAAACTAGAGCCCACGTCCAGCTAACATTTGCAGATACCAAGCTATTATCAAAGGAATCAAGGTGGCGACTTTCAGGTTAGAGAGAATTTATATTTGTAATATGGAAAGTAAATATATTTTGGAAAGGTGAATATATTATACCTGCTGTAGCAAATTTTATATGCTTGGTGAATGTTGCAAATTATTAAAATATCAATTCGAAAAATAAACCTGGAGATTATGTCGATATCGATGAATGTGCAAATTATTTGAAACTGATATAGTGGGATATTTGAAAAAGAAAAGTAATACAGAGTTCTAAGGATAGGAACTGTTTGACAAAATGCTTGCATTGTCAAACAAATAGAAAATAATCGCAAAAACTTTTCAATCAGTAGTGAGGATTCTTACATGTATCTACTATCAACAACAATCAGATGCATCACCTTAGTAGGCAGGCAGACCAATCGATATTTCTGTAGTCGAACATGCTCATTATGTTTTTTTTGTATATCTTTATCATATACCTATTGTCATGAAGGTTGCTTGTGCAGATATTTCTTCCCATTTTTGCACATCTCAAAGGTCATATTGTAATATAATGACTAAAGCTCCAAGCCCTTTTGGTTTAGTCAATAAGGATGGTTATTAAAATATTAGTTTAATATTATAATAAAGTGTAGGTGTACACTTGCCTATAATAAGTAGTTGTAGTTATTTTGTTGTAACTACTATCTATTTTTAGCATATGTTCAATAATATAGTGTGATGCTTGCAACTTGAGAAAGCATGCCATTTTCTCTCAATCTCATTTGTTGTTTTTTACCAACATTATGAAGGATTAAATGAATAACTCTTTACCTAGTAAATGACAGTGAACTGAAAGAGATCAAGAGCAAATAAACACCAAAATGAATACACAAAGGATTTACCCTAGAGAGCCCAAATTCCAAGAGAAAACTCCAGCAATAGTGAGGCTAAACACTCACTTTTCCACTATTTTTAAAAGGGAATACAATCTTAGGTCTCTTGGGCACACAACTAGCTTGAAATCAACTTATTTTGGTCCCTATGAGCTTTACAAAAGCTCTATACACACTTTCAGTTTTGTACTTTGCCTTTGACAATCTATTGGGCCTATGAACTCTAATAGATATTCAGTACAATTCAGCTCAAAACCTTATCCTTTCCCTGTATGGGTGATGCAAATGGCAAGCTGATCAAATGAACAACCTGCTGGCAGTTAACTAGAGTTACAAAATGAAAGCACTAGATAAGTAAGAACAACTAAAATATGGAAAGAAAGTCTTTATTATATGTAGACATGGCCTATGGGCAATTCCAATATGTATGGCATCCAACTAATCTATGCTACCCAAACAACAATATTCAACCTATTTGTAGAGACTTTGTAATACAATCCATCCCTTTGTTGTAAACCCAATTATGCCTATGACCACCAACTTTAGTCATTCACTTCAACAACCACTTCCACAATGACTTAAAACATGTTTACAAAGGAATCAATCCACTTTTATGTTGACATAATGACCTTTGATCTTTCACAAGTGTGGAAATTGGAGGGTCTCTCTTGTGCCTTTTGTCAATAACTGAAATTCTGAGATCCTATGATGCTTCAACTTCCTATGTGTGTTTATCAATGCTTTAATTGCTTTTGGAACACCTCAAATAGTTTGAATAGTTAGACACAATCAACATTTAGTTGTTTGTCACTATGCACCTACCAGCCTTTGAATAGTTTATTCATATATCCTCATTCCAAGGCATGGACTAGATCCTACATAGATTCACCAAGCTTATAAGACAACACACGACACCCTAGTGACACACTCTACTTGTGTGGTTCCACAGGTTCATACTTTGATTTTGTAAGGCAAGAGTCTGCTTAAGATTATGTGTTGAATGAACACCACCATGTCAACTACCAATCTTCATGTTATCATAGTAGATTGTTTAGGCTCCCAAGTACACACAAAAGACTGTAACCTAAAATACTAAACACACATTTGTTGGTTGAAGATTTTGTATACTTGGGAAAGCATACAAAATTGTGGTTTCAACCACAACACGTGAGATAAAACTCTCCTAATTAAGGGAAGGCTCCCCCTTTAACTAAACAAAACTAATATGGGTAGGACAACAATCGTTCCTCTTATTTCAGGAAAGATTGTATTCTTTTCTCTTCGCAGAAAAGCAATAGCAAACATTAAGAAAACTTATTACAGCAGCTATGCAGTGAGACCAAGAAAGAGGAAATAAAGTTTCCTGAAAGCACAAAGACTTCCGTCACTTCCTCCGGGACGGGAAAACAACCATCAAGCACAAAGTCTTGAGGAATGAAATCCTATCTACCCTTTTTAGAATGATTACTTAATAAAAATATACAGCATAAAACAGCACAAAGTCTGCAACTATGATGTATCTATTAACTACTCTAAATGAGAACTACCACGAGCACAAAGTCTTGCAATTCTTCTCAATTTCTAATACTAACTACAAATTCAACTTTCAACATTTACAGCACAAAGACTGCAGATATTTCAATTGAATCTCTCTTCAGCAATATTCCACAATTTTCAAGTAGTCACAAAGTAATGCTCCAAAATGACATAAGAACACAAAGGATGCAAAGTAGGGCCTCTACTCAAAGTCTGAAATTCCAACTCCTTGATATTACTTGAAAATTCACAACTTATAACTATAAAGCTCAAAGTCTTTATGAGTAGAAAATTTTGCACAGATTTCTTGCTTGCTAAAAAGATCAAGATCACAATAGACCTCCTCAAGTATTTATAGGAGAGAGGCCTTGAGAAAAAGGTGGGAGGATCTCAACAAACTTGAGAAAATCTCTCAACCGCTAACTAACTGCAATTGACTTATTCAAAATTACAATCCAAATTGTGATTTGTCTTGTAAGAATTTACATGTAATCACATTTTCCAAAAACTGCAAGAAAAGAATACTTGCAATTGCAAAACTTGTTTTTACATATATTTTGTCGAAAGTAAAATATATTAAACAACCTAATATTTTTCACTTTGTCCCGTTCCTAGCTTTGAAAGATAGAAACTTGTTGATAATTCCCTGCAACTCATCGAGATCGGGACCAAGTGTATTTCTAGCAACGACAACGGTCTTTATGATAACATCATAGTATCTGACTGTCGCCTCTCTATGTTCTTCGAAAGCAGCTTGCATCTTGTTAAAGACCAGCTGGTGATTGACAAATTTATGGATTGTATCCATACAAAACTGATCTGAATCTAGCTCCTGGTGAAGACTTGCAGTAATCTGAAAAACAACATCACTGCTTACAAGCAATTCCCCTTCATGACTTAAAACTTTGCAAGGGATATTCTCAAAGTCTGAAAGCATGTCATGTTCAACTTCAGCACTCATCTCAAGCGTAGCCTGGACACCTTTAATAAGATCTTGAATAACTAATGACTTGTTTGTCATAAGTTCCTCAAACTCTATGTATTTTTCCCTTTTTGAAATCACTGAGTTGTTGCACAAAATTTCCAGTTTCACTTGATTTATCTCATGCCAGATTTTTAAAATCTTTCTCAAGAGAATGTAGACTTTGCTGAAAGGCTTCTAGAGTTTGATTCATTTTGAATCTTGTTGCTTTGACAGTACTCAAATTCTTCAATGCTTTTTCGACTACTGGTATTCCTTGATCAATTAATTGGGCTATCCAAGAATCAACTGTTTTAGCTTTTTACACAATTTTTTCTAATTGTCTGACTGATTCCTTAGGAGCAAATGAAGATAGTGAACCAACTGCTTCTGATGACCCAGTAATCCTTTGAATAATTGAAACAAGTTGTTCATTTTCCTCTTTGAGTTTCTCCTTTTTGGCTAGAAGTTCATTGTAGCTTTGTGCCAAAAGTGTCACTGAACTCTGAGCATCTTGCATCATATTAGCATGAGTCTGCTTGCCTAATTCCACCCTAGTGAATCTGTAATCAAACACCTGCATCTCTTCATGTGGTTTGTCAACAAGAGGTTCTACTATCTCAACATATTTCATTTTATTGCTATCAATAAACACTAGCAAGACTGTTTTTGCTTTCTTTGCAACCATTGGTTTGGATTTCTTCAATTTCTGGAAATCAAACACATCAGGAGAGATTGCTTGTTTCTTTCTCTTCGGAGCAACTGAGTTTAACCATGGAGGAAGATCGAAGGTTCTCACATCTGAAACAACAATTGCAGTCTGCATAGAAATGGACTCAGTTTGTGTCACAACTGAAATTCTAAGAGGTGCCTCAGTTTGTATAGCAACAATGGTTTGCTGAGAAGACAAATTGCGACTAGGATAAGCCATGAAACAATCAAAGCTTGCTGCTGATGTATCTATTTCTGGGAGAGTTATCTTTGATATTGCCGGAAAGATTGGATTTGTATCAAAAAATTCTCCAAGTTGTCATGCAAGCTTCTCATAGGTGTATTCATTATTGATGTAGCTGAGGAATGATGAATAGCTTCTGAAGGTGGGATGGAAGAAACGAATACTATGGAGAAAGAATCAACATCACTATCAATGAGAGAAATAGGGGATATCGCTGAAACAGGTATTGGAGCTTCAACGTGAGGAGACATTTCACTTAGAATAGTAGAGATTTCAAGAACCTCCTCTTCTTTTTGCTGATCCAAAACTTGAATTTGTGTTTCCTTAACTTCTTTCCCCTTTAGTGTTTCCTTCTCCAATGGTTCTTCCACAGCCTGGCTTACTCTCAACTTAATTATGGTACCTGAAGAGGAAGCTCCTCCTTTTGTTCTATCTCTAACTTCTGACTTCAATCGTTTGGGACCAGCTGAATCATCCTCAACTCCGATTCTGATTTTTATAGTCTTAACACATGCTTTTGAGCCAAGTGTTGGTATTTGCTAAGACTGACTGAAATCTATCAAAAATAGAGGTAGATTCCTTCTCAGACCACTGGATTGCAGGAATGGGAGCGTTAGCCACCTCTTATTCTTCATATTCAGGATCTAAAACCTGCCCATCATCAATTACTCCTTCTGGAACTAAGGTCAAATTGAGATCAACAACTTGCTCCACCCTGAGCCTGCAGTAATCCATTCTATAGATATCCTTTTCTGTTCGGAGGTCTGCCCAAATGTCTTCAATGCAGTGCACATGAGTGAAGGCCCTTTTAATTTTATCTTTTACTCTTCTGTAGTCGAATTCCATTCTAGCCTGGAATTTCTTTAACTTTATTTCTTGAAGTTAAGCCTCCATTGCTTTTGCCCTTGAGGAAGTTGTCAAAGATTACCTACCAATTATCAATGGATTATGTGATGAAATGCTGACTCCAGTCTTATGTTGTGTAGCTTGACGTGCATGCACTGTCATCAACTGCCTTCCCAGCTCCATCAAAATGATCTTTATCTGTTGGATACCTTGGAAGCATATAAGGTTGGTCTTCAAAACAGCCAACTCTCATATAAGTGAAGGTAGGGAATTGAAGAAATAGGCAACCATACTCATTTACTTTTCTCCAAGCAGCCTCAAATACCTTGTTGTTTTCCAATGCTTTGTCAAATAAACACATGAGATGACCAAAGAAAGCATCTTGAACTCTTCTATAATACACCCGACTTTTCCTTAAAGTCAGCTAATCATAATACTCCCATACATGAACCAATGATCTATCACCTTTAGTAGAAAGGCTTGGAAACTGCCTCAATGAAGCTGCTATATAAACCAAATATGAACTCATGTAGAAGGTGAGTGTGGTAGGAACCTGTGCAAACTGTTCACACAAACTGTCGTTGATTATTTCACCCTAGAAAATTGGGTACTGTGCTTTCCTGATAACCATGATGAATTTATACATCCTGCTTTCAAACATATTGGAAACTTTCAACCCCACTATTCTGCTTAGGAGAGTGATCATATCATTAATCTCCTCCTTAAAATCAGACCGATATAATTTCAGTATCCGGGTTACAGAAGGTCTTGATTTGAGAAGCCACCTGTGATTGATATGCTCGATACAATCATTTTTTTTTTGCTCGTAATGATTATGAGCACTCTTCACTGTGATTTCTGAATATGTAGGAGCATCAGGAACTGTGAAGATTTTGTTGATAGTTTCAGGATGAAGTCTTATAACCATGTTGCCATCATCGTCCTTGATGGTTCTAGATTCACTGTCAAAGTGGGATGCACATGCAAGAACGAATTCCGGCTCAAGGGCAGCAATAGGAAAAGTAGACACTAGGTGGATATGACTTCTCAGCAACAACTGCATATCATGAGAAGTTGATTTTTTTGCCCTCTTAAGAAACTTAGACATATCAACATGCCCAATTTTTGTGTCCTTGATTTTATCTATGTTTGAGACCACGTGAGATGGAGAAATCTCATTCTGATACTTATCAAATTTGTATTTCATCTTCTTGTTTGTTGGAGAAGTGGGTTCGTCTGTCATTGAGCAGGAATCTGCAAGGCTGCGGTGAAAACCCCATAAGGTCAGAACATCATCAGCATCAACATGTGAAAACATGGTAGCCATTAACAACAATACTCAAACCCTAGGGCAATGAAACTGCTTTTTGAATGATGATGGAGAATGAATGGTAAAGACCAATTTGGATCTTGGTGGGGTGATTTCAACTGAAAGCAACTTTTTGTCCTTTTGGAACAGCAAGTCAAAAAAGATTTTCTAACTTTAATTTGAAGTCAAGTCTAAAAAAGTTCAACTTTGAGGCTTTTTGAAGCATTTCGGGTTTTTGAGTGTCTTCAGCAACTGTACAAAGTGCAGTCGGGATTTTTTGAACACTTAGCAATTTTATTTTCAGCAACTTTTACAATTGCAATTCTCATGACAAATCCCGACTTGCTATTTGATAATGAAAACCCGAATTTAGGCCAAGGCATTTTTTGCGAAAAATGGCAAAGAGGGTTTGATGATTTGATGAAAATGAGATGTGGCGTAATGAAAGAGGCGAATTTGGTGAAGGAAAATGAGAATGGAAAATGGAGAATGAAGAAGTGAGAAAAATGCATTTTTGCTGAAAGGAAAGACGCATAGCAAAAATGGCTTTTGTGACAATGACATTTTCAAATGCAATGTATGTGATATGACTTTTCAAAATGATGTTGTGACAATGGTATTTGACTCTTATTCAGCTGAAAAAGACGTTTTGCAAAAACGTGCTTCTTTGAAGTGATACTCCACAACTCTTTTTGAATGATGCCTTTTGGAGAAAACCCAAATTTCTTTATAGATAGAGACGTTTTTATTGAAAGACCTCTTTTGCAAAAACGCGTTTTCAGGCAACAAGATATTCTAAAGATTTTAAGCATGAAGAACATGGGCATAAAAGATGCTTTTAGTTGATGACCTCCATTAAAAGACCTTTTAAGAGACGCAAATTGATAAAGACAGAAATTCATAAAAGGGAGGTGCTAAGCTAAACAAAATCGCGATTTTGTTATGGAGAAACACGTTTTATGAAAAACTTGAAGCATATACTCAGCAAAACGCGTTTTTTTTTTAAAGTAAAATGACAAAACACAAAACGTTTTCCTTATGTCTTTTGGTTTTGACAGATTATGCAACCACGTTTTGACTAAGAAGAGACGTTTTTAGGAAAATAGACTCAAAAATGGCTTTTGAAAAGACTCTACACAGCAAAATGAATGAAAAATGCCTTCACCTTCTATTACATGATTTGCAAATGACAAGAAAACAACAAAAGATAAAGAGAACAAAGTCATACCTGGAAGATCAAGCTGAAACACAAAATGAAGAAGAAGAACCCTAGAAAACTTGCATCCACTTCAACCAAAATGAGAGCCTAAATATTCAAGTTGAGGACGCGATTTGAGCTGAAGAATTCATGAAAGCTCCTTAGAAAGAGGTATACAATAGAATTTGAACACAAACTCTTCTTCAAATCTAGGCGAACTCTCAAATCGGGGTTTTTGAGCCAAGCAATAATAAAATTAACCAAAATCGGGTTTTCAAGCTCACTCAACAAGTTTTTTCACTACTCATGAGTAAAATAGGAACTTTTTATTACTTCAACAATTTTATTTTTGTCAAATAGATGAAATTGGACCTTTTAGCTCTTTTGACAATTTTCATTTTGACAAAATAGGGATTTTTGACAACTTAAGCAATTTCGGACCTTTTTGAAGTTTTAGCAATTTCACTCAAGGAAAAATCGGAACTTTTGGCAACTTAAGCAATTTCAGACTTTTTGGATACTTTAGCAATTTTGCTTTTAGACTTAAAATTCTCTATTCTGTTGAGCTGCCTTAAAAACCCGAATTTGACCAAAAAGACAAGAAAAATGACTCGGAATTTTACAAAACCGGAAAGGGAAGCTGATGAAAGGATGCCCAAGAGGATCATCAATTGAAACCTAAACTTTTCTGACCTCAACGCCTCGTAAAACATGCTTTAGAGAGAAAAACTTCAAAGTTTGTTGGTAGCTTGCTCCAATTTTTGCCATGGAAAAAATTGAGGACAACAGGTGGCTCCGACTGGGAAACAAACTTTGTGAACAAAGGTTGTAGAATCCAGAATCTCAGAATGCTTCAATGTTCTTTCCATTGGGTAACGGAGTCAACAAAGGAAACTCAAAAAGAAAAATAAAGAAAAACTAAAAAGACTCGAAGGACTAAAAAGACTCAAACCTTATGTACAAAAACTAATCTAAAACTCTACTAAAAGTAGTGCTTTAGATGCTGCCCACTGTAAGGCAGTGCGAACAGGGTGCCATCTTGATATGCCAGTAGAAAACTGTTTACACCAATCACTTGATGAATTATAAAAGGGCCACGCCATAGGGAATCAAATTTCTCATGCATGGCTTTGGGCTCTCTCCTTTTATCCCAAAGCAAGGCACGATCTCCAACTTGAAATACCCTCTGCTTTGCTTTTTTGTTGAAGAGAACTTTAACTTGCTTCTGATGGTCGTTGATGCGATCCACCACTTGTGACCTTTGTTCCTCCAATTGTGAGAGAAACATTATCCGTTTATCCAAAGAACCTTTAAATGTATCATCTTCAACGGCCTTAGCCAATTTGAGAGCTGGGAGTTCTAGTGTAATAGGGATTTCTGCATTCACACCATAGAGCAGCTGAAATGGAGACATACCGATGGCTCTTTTGGGTGTAATTCGATCAGCCAATAAAGCATCATACAACGCTTTATGCCATGATATTTGATTCTCATCCACAAGCTTTCGTATTATAGTGATCAGGTTCTTGTTACTCGATTCTGCTTGACCATTACCTTGAGGGTAATAATCTGATGAGTGAGCCAATATAATGCTATAGTGAAAAAAGAACCGAGTTACATCGTAAGAGGAGAATGAAGATGCATTGTTTGTCACTACCTTATATGGAACACCGAATCTTGATATGATGTTCTCTTTCAAAAACCTACACACTACCTCAGATGTAGCTTGGTTTACAGGGATGGCCTCTACCCACTTGGTAAAATAATCTGTTGTAGCAAGAACGTAGGTGTGTCCAGCACTTGAATGAGGATTGATGACACCAATGAAGTCAATTCCCCATTGTCTGAAAGGCTTTTCTATTACGACTGGTTTTAATGGCTGCGCCATCATCTTTTGCTTGCCAACAAACTGTTGGCATTGTACACATATGCGTACCCATTTATATGTATCTTGAAAAAGCGTTGGCCAGTAATACCTAGCCCTTAAGATCTTATGAGCATTTACTGATGGAGAAAAGTGTCCACCGCATGCTAAATTATGAAAAGATTCTAGCAACCTGTCTTGCTGTGCCTTATCAACACAACGCTGAAAATTGCCATCAAGAGTCCTTTTATACAAACCACTGTCCCAAAGAACGTAGTTCGCAGCCTTAAGTTTCAAATTTCTCTTTTCTTTAAAAGATAGATGAGTTGTACATTCATCGTAAGTCAGAAAACAGGCGATGTTTGAATACCATTCATCAGTAGTGCTGACAAATAGCACGTTGGGAAGGTCTTCGTAAACCTCCTCTTCACCTTCTTCTGAACTGCTCTCAGCCATAAGTTGACATAGACCTCTTCCACGGACAAGCTTGGTAGGCATTATTTCTGAATCATACTCTTGGATTTTTGCCACCCAATTGCCTCTTTTTGTACCAAAATTTTGCTGTGTCAAAATAGATCTGACTGTTGTATCTGGAACTAAAACCACTGTATGAGAGTTGAAAATGTAGAACCTGAAATACTTAATTGCCTTTACTACAGCAAAAGCATTCTTCTCAATTGTGGAATATTTGAGCTCGTGAAGCTTCAATGGACAACTCATGAAGGCAATAGGAGACTCAATCCCTTCTAAATTTTGCTGCATCAGAATAGCAGACATGGTATACTCGGAAGCATAACTGTACATTATGAAATCTTTAGTGTAATCTGGAAAAACTAGTACCGAGGCGCGAGCAATCGCATCCTTGATTTCAGCAAAAGCAGCTTTACCTTCATCATTCCAACGAAAAACAAATTTCCCTTTCATCATATCAATGATATGACGTGTCTTCTCGACATTGTCTGGGACAAATCTTCTCAAGAAATTCACCTTCCCAAAGAAAGAATGAACAGTTGTCTTACTAGATGGCAACAGGAGAGTTTGAATAGATTTTACTCTCTCTGAGTCGATCTTGATTCCTTCTTCTGACACAACATGTCCCAGAAGTTTGCCTTCAGTTACCCCAAAGACTGACTTCTTGGGATTAAGAGAAACGCCGTGTTTCCGACATCTTTCAAGCACATCTTGTAAATGAGACAGATGATTTTCACAGTGTTTTGAAAAGATGTTTTTGGTGTCTCCGCTGGGGGTTACGAACACATTTGAAAGCCTCTCGCTTTCTTTTGAAGTCTAGTATCCTTATTCTATACTGATTTACTTGGTTTGTTGTTAAGTTTCTACGCTGGAAAACATCCGTTACTACGTTCGACGTAAGAAGGGACAAAGTTCTCAAGGTGCTGGATTAAGTTGGGCTGAACAAGCTAGATTTGATCTTCTCACTACCATATCCCCTCTTTCACGAACTACAAGTTTTCCTCCATCCAAAAAGAAAAAGCCTATCCCAAGTGAACTTTCAGCCTTTTTCTTCAAGCCGTTAATCTCAGTTTTTCCTACAAATCCTAAAGCAATGGCTCAAGGTCCATGGGGAGCAGCTTTTGGTCCTCTAAATCTTACCCCACCTCTCCATGCTCTTCCACAAGGCTCACGTAAGAATTTACCTAAGTTTCATGGAGATGGTAAGCAACACCCCGATGAACATATCAAAGCATTCTCTATGGCGTGTGGTGTTCTAGGTGTGGAATATCAAGACGTTGCTGTACGGTTATTTGTAGAAACACTACAAGGAATTGCAGCAGACTGGTTTTACAATCTAAGAGCTGGTGATATCACTAGTTGGGATACCCTTAAGAGTAAGTTTGAAGAGCATTTCAAGCCTGCTGAGGACGAACACACATTGTTGGCTCAGTTGACACAAATGAAGAAAGACACACATGAGAAAATGTGTGAATTTATGGCTAAGTTCAATAAATTAGCAAATAGAATTCCCATTGCTTCTCAGCCTACTCCTGCGAATCTCAAGTGTTTCTTCATCAACACTCAGCTACCGGAAGTCAGTTTTCTGCTGAGAAGAGCTGCTCCAACAACCTTGGCTCATGCTCAAGTCCTTGCTACATAGATTGAAGATGATTTGATCTTGGCTGGGAAAATCCGGAAGGATCCTAATCGATTCAAAGGAAATTCCTTTTCTGAATCTTCTACTTCAAGTTCTACAGATCCTATGGTACAAAAGTTAGCTAATGAACTTCTTGCCTTGAAGAAGCAGGTTTCACAAGCTTCTTATGCTGCTCCATACAAGGATATTCCTAGAAAGGCATATCCAAATTCTGCTTCCAACTATGCTGCCAAAAATCAAGCTAAGTTGCCTCCTCCTGAGAGGCTTGCACTTGAAGCTCTTCCGAAGAATTCAGCTATTGGATATTATGAAATTGATCGAGAAGAACTTTCTTCTAATGATTTTCAAGCAGAAGATGAAGCTGTCTTTAACCAAGAAGATGGAGAGGCAGCTGGCGACTCCACTATACGGTACATGCACTATGACAATTCAAAAGAAGCTGAAAATGTTGAAAGTCAAGTGTATGCTGTAATGACACGATCCCAAACTCGGTTGGCTTAGCAAGATGAAGTAGCAAAGGTTAACAACAACGTTCAGTTTCCAGTTACCATTGCTAAAAGGTGGACATCACTGCCCACTTTAACTAAGGATTCATCCAAAACTCAAGTAAGTAGCTCTCCCACTGTTCCTTCCAGTGAGCCTAAGACCAGTGTGTCAAATCCTAAATTAATGGCTGAAAATACACCATTTACGTCCCTAGCAAATTCTTTTCAAGCTTTCGATATCATTGACCATGCTAGAAAAACTAAGGTCCAAATGTCCGAAGTAGAGTATCTTCAAGCCAACCCTGACCAATTCGAAAGATTGGTTAAATTTGTGAAAAGTAAGGATACTCGTCCTAGTTCTAGTATCCCTGTTGTTCATGAGGTCAAGAATCTGCCCAATAATCTGGTAATCATCCCATCTTCGGTTCCAGGAAAGATAGATCCTTTCTATATTTCCTTGCTTATTAATGGTTTCAAGTTGAGTAATTGCATTATAGATTCTGGTGCCTCAGACAATGTCATGCCGATCAAAGTAGCCGATTGCCCTGGGTTAACCCTTACCAAAAATTTTGGTAATTGTTACTCTATGGATAATAAGCAAGTGCCCCTCGTTGGGCAAATCAAAGATGCACAATTTGCCTTTGCAACTTTTCCTGATAAAAAGATAAAGATGACTGTCCTTGTTGCGGACGTTCCAGCTTCTTATCGGATGCTACTTGGACGCAATTTCTGTAAAGATGTAGGGGGCGAGCTCAACATGGATATGACAGAGGCTAGGATTCCTATCAAGGGCATTGTGCAGAAATTAGTTCCTGAAAGGGAAACTAAGTATACAATGGCGAAATCTGATGATCCTCATGCTCAGGTTCTTTTTGAATCAACTAGTTTCAGGAACTATTATCTCCGTATTGAGGAAGTCTCCGAATTTGCTGAAGATTGGTCTTCAGCTCGTTCTTCAGCTCTCTCAGTAAGCGAAGGACTTTCTAATGATGGAGAGGATTTAATACCAGCTAAAAACTCCCTTGATAATATGGTGGAAGATGCTACATCTTCTACTACAGAAAAAGATATTTAGATTCTTCCTCTAGTTGAAGAAAATCAGTCTTCTCCTATGGAAGAAGAGAGCACTCTTTCTTCCACTTTAGAAGAAGGAGATTCCAACAACCTTTATATTGATGATAGCTCTAACGATGTTTGGACTCTAGAGTTTGACGGCAGTTGTGCTACCAACGGATCCGGTGTTGTTGTGGTTCTCATTTCTCCAAAGGGTGAGATCTTTCCATATTCTTTCAAGTTGCAATTTGCAAACACTAACAACACAACGGAATATGAAGCTCTCTTATTAGGTATGAGCGTTGCGCTCAAAAGAGGAATTAAAAATCTGCATGTTCAAGGAGATGCAGAGTTGGTAGTGTGTCAAATAAAGAATATCTATTAGACAAAGAATGATAGGCTTCGACATTACCGCAATCTTGTGTGGGAGAATATCCAAGACTTTGATGCTTTCAGCATTTTAGTTGTCCCTAGAGAGTTCAATGACAGAGCTGATTCCCTTGCAGTTTCAGCTACTCTTCTAATTCCTCATCTTGATTTTAATTAAGATAAGTATGTTGTTGAACTAATCTGTAGACCCAGCGTACCTGATAATTGGGATCACTGGCAGATTTTCAATGATGACAAGCAGATTATTAACTTTTTACAAGTTGATGATGGTTTTAATAATCTGTATTTTGAAGGAAGCAGTTCCTCTCCTTCTTTAGACTCTATGACAGACACTTTGGCTGAACCAAATGAAGAAATCCTGCAGTTGAAAGGAAATAAGATTCCTAAGGGGCTGGTCTCGTTGGAAAAACTCTTTGATAAGCATGACTGTTATATCAAAAAGCAGCAACAAGTCAATTCAGATTCTCATACGGGGTATGACAAGTTTAATATTGGGTTTGAAGATGATCCCAAGATGATTAACATTGGTAATAGTTGTACCCCTGAAGAGAGAAATCAGATTATACAATTGTTACGTCAGTACAATGATGTGCTAGCTTATTCCTATGATGATTTGAAATCTTTTCAGTCAGGAGAAGTTTAGCATGAAATCCCTTTGAAAAGTGACGCAACTCCCTTTAGACAAAAGCAGCGTCAATACAATCCCAAAATTTCTAGCACTATCCATTCGGAAATTCAGAAGATGCTAGATGCACAAATTATTTTTCCTATTCATCATTCAACATGGGTAGCTAATATAGTTCCAGTGCGCAAGAAGAATGGAGAAATTCACATCTGCGTGGATTTTCGGAATCTCAATCAGCAGTCATTGAAGGATAATTATCCTTTGCCTATAATGGACCAAGTGCTACAGACAGTGACAGGTGCTCAGATGATGTCAATGCTGGACAGATTCTCAGGGTACAACCAAATTGAGGCAAGTGAAGCAGACAGACACAAAACTGCTTTTACCACTCCATGGGGTACTTTTGCGTATTGCAAAATGCCTTTTGGATTAATTAATGCAGGGGCAACTTTTCAAAGAGCAATGGATTTAGCCTTCCGTGGTATCTTGGGAAGGTATATTGTGGTGTATTTGGATGACCTCACCATCTTTTCAAAAGACCGTGAAAATCATCTGTTTCATTTACAAGATGTGCTTGAAAGATGTCAGAAACACGGTGTTTCTCTTAATCCCAAGAAGTCAATCTTTCGGGTAACTGAAGGCAAACTTCTGGGACATGTTGTGTCAGAAGAAGGAATCAAGATCGACTCAGATAGAGTAAAATCTATTCAAACTCTCCCGTTGCCATCTAGTAAGACAGCTGTTCATTCTTTCTTTGGGAAGGTGAATTTCTTGAGAAGATTCGTCCCAGACTTGCCGAGAAGACACATCATATCATTGATATGATGAAAGGGAAATATGTTTTTCGTTGGAATGATGAAGGTAAAGTTGCTTTTGCTGAAATCAAGGATGCGATTGCTCGCGCCTCGGTACTGGTTTTTCCAGATTACACTAAAGATTTCATAATGTACAGTTATGCTTCCGAGCATACCATGTCTGCTATTCTAATGCCGCAAAATTCAGAAGGGATTGAGTCTCCTATTGCCTTCATGAGTTGTCCATTGAAGCTTCACGAGCTCAAATATTCCACAATTGAGAAGAATGCTTTTGCTGTAGTAAAGGCAGTTAAGTATTTCAAGTTCTACATTCTCAACTCTCATATAGATGTTTTAGTTCCAGATACAACAGTCAAATCTATTTTGACACATCAAGATTTTGGTACAAAAAGAGGCAATTGGGTGGCAAAAATCCAAGAGTATGATTTAGAAATAAAGCCTACCAAGCTTGTCCGTGGAAGAGGTCTATGTCAACTTATGGCTGAGAGCAGTTCAGAAGAAGGTGAAGAGGAGGTTTACAATGACCTTCCCAAGGTGTTGTTTGTCAGCACTACCGATGAATGGTATTCAAACATCGCCTATTTTCTGACTTACGGTGAATGTCCAGCTCATCTATCTTTTAAAGAAAAGAGAAATTTGAAACTTAAGGCTGCGAACTACGTTCTTTGGGACAGTGGTTTGTATAAAAGGACTCTTGATGGCAATTTTCAGCGTTGTGTTGATAAGGCACAGCAAGACAGGTTGCTAGAATCTTTTCATAATTTAGCATGTGGTGGACACTTTTCTCCATCAGTAACTGCTCATAAGATCTTAAGGGCTGGGTATTACTGGCCAACGCTTTTTCAAGATACATATAAATGGGTACACAAATGTGTACAATGCCAACAGTTTGTTGGCAAGCAAAAGATGATGGCGCAACCATTAAAACCAGTCGTAATAGAAGAGCCTTTCAGACAATGGGGGATTGACTTCATTGGTGTCATCAATCCTCATTCAAGTGCTGGACACACCTACGTTCTTGCTGCAACAGATTATTTTACCAAGTGGGTAGAGGCCATCCCTGTAAAACAAGCTACATCTGAGGTAGTGTGTAGGTTTTTGAAAGAGAACATCATATCAAGATTCGGTGTTCCATATAAGGTAGTGACAGACAATGCATCTTCATTCTCCTCTTACGAGGTAACTCAGTTCTATTTTGACTATAGCATTATATTGGCTCACTCATTAGATTATTACCCTCAAGGTAATGGTCAAGTAGAATCGAGTAACAAGAATCTGATCACTATAATACGAAAGCTTGTGGATGAGAATCAAACATCATGGCATAAAGCGCTGTATGATGCTTTATGGGCTGATCGAATTACACCCAAAAGAGCCATCGGTATGTCTCCATTTCAGCTGCTCTATGGTGTGAATGCAGAAATCCCTATTACACTAGAACTCCCTGCTCTCAAATTGGCTAAGCCCGTTGAAGATGATACATTTGAAGGTTCTTTGGATAAATGGATAATGTTTCTCTCACAATTGGAGGAACAAAGGTCACAAGTGGTGGATCACATCAACGACCATCAGAAGCAAGTTAAAGTTCTCTTCGACAAAAAACAAAGCAGAGGGTATTTCAAGTTGGAGATCGTGTCTTGCTTTGGGATAAAAGGAGAGAGCCCAAAGGCATGCATGGGAAATTTGATTCCCTATGGCGTGGCCCTTTTATAATTCATCAAGTGATTGGTGAAAACAGTTTTCTACTGGCGTATCAAGATGGCACCCCGTTTGCACTGCCTTACAGTGGGCAGCATCTAAAGCACTACTTTGAGTAGAGTTTTAGATTAGTTTCTGTACATAAGGTTTGAGTCTTTTTAGTCCTTTGAGTCTTTTTAGTTTTTCTTTATCTTTTTGATTTTTCTTTATTTTTCTTTTTGAGTTTCCTTTGTTGACTTCCTTACCCAATGGAAAGAACACTGAAGCATTATGAGATTCTGGATTCTACAACCTTTGTTCACAAAGGTCGTTTCCCAGTCGGAGCCAGCTGTTGTCCTCAATTTTTGACATGGCAAAAATTGGAGCAAGCTACCAAAAAAAGTTGAAGTTTTTCTCTCTAAAACACGTCTTATGAGGCGTTGAGGTCAGAAAAGTTTAGGTTTCAATTGATGATCCTCTTTGGCATCCTTTCATTAGCTTCCCTTTCTGTTTTTGTAAAATTCTGAGTCATTTTTCTTGTCTTTTTGGTCAAATTCGGGTTTTTAAGGCAACTCAGCAAAATAGGGTATTTTAAGTCTAAAAGCAAAATTGCTAAAGTCTCCAAAAAGTCCGAAATTGCTTAAGTTGCCAAAAGTTCCGATTTTTCCTTGAGTGAAATTGCTAAAACTTCAAAAAGGTCCGAAATTGCTTAAGTTGTCAAAAATTCCTATTTTGTCAAAATGAAAATTGTCAAAAGAGCTAAAAGGTTCGATTTCATCTATTTGACAAAAATAAAATTGTTGAAGTGATAAAAAGTTCCTATTTTACTCATGAGTAGTGAAAAAAGTTTTTGAGTGAGCTTGAAAACCGGATTTTGGTTTTTTTTTATTGTTGCTTGGCTCAAAAACGCCGATTTGAGAGTTCGCCCAGATTTGAAGAAGAGTTTATGTTCAAATTCTATTGTATACCTCTTTCTAAGGAGCTTTCATGAATTCTTCAGCTCAAATCGTGTCCTCAACTTGAATATTTAGGCTCTCATTTTGGTTGAAGTGGATGCAAGTTTTCTAGGGTTCTTCTTCTTCTTTTTGTGCTTCAGCTTTATCTTCCAGGTATGACTTTGTTCTCTTTATCTTTTGTTGTTTTCTTGTCATTTGCAAATCACGTAATACAAGGTGAAGGCGTTTTTCATTCATTTTGTTGTGTACAGTCTTTTCAAAAGCCAATTTTTGAGTCACTTTTTCTAAAAACATCTCTTCTTAGTCAACACATGGTTGCATAATCTGTCAAAACCGAAAGACATAAGGAAAACGTTTTGTGTTTTGTCATTTTACTTTAAAAAAAAAGGCTTTTTGCTGAGTATATGCTTCAAGTTTTTCATAAAACGTGTTTCTCCATAACAAAATCGCATTTTTGTTTAGCACCTCCCTTTTATGAATTTCTGTCTTTATCAATTTGCGTCTCTTAAAAGGTCTTTTAATTGAGGTTATCAGCTAAAAGCGTCTTTTATGCCCATGTTCTTCATGCTTAAAATCTTTAGAATATCTTGTTGCCTGAAAACACGTTTTTGCAAACGAGGTCTTTCAATAAAAACGTCTCTATCTATAAAGAAATCTGGGTTTCTTCAAAAGGCATCATTCAAAAAGAGTTGTGGAGAATCACTTCAAAGAAGCACGTTTTTGCAAAACGTCTTTTTCAGCTGAATAAGAGTCAAATACCATTGTCAATACATCATTTTGAAAAGTCATATCACATACATTGCATCTGAAAATGTCATTGTCACAAAAGCTGTTTTTGCTAAGCGTCTTTCCTTTAAGCAAAAACGCGTTTTTCTCACTTCTTCATTCTCCATTTTCCATTCCCATTTTCCTTCACCAAATTCGCCTCTTTCATTACGCCACATCTCATTTTCATCAAATCATCAAACCCTCTTTGCCATTTTTCGTAAAAAATGCTTTGGCCTAAATTCAGGTTTTCATTATCAAATAGCAAGTCGGGATTTGTCATGAGAATTGCAATTGTAAAAGTTGCAGAAAATAAAATTGCTAAGTGTCCAAAATATCCCGACTGTACTTTGTAAAGTTGCTGAAGACACTCAAAAATCCAAAATGCTTCAAAAAGCCTCAAAGTTGAACTTTTTTAGACTTGACTTCAAATTCAAGTTAGAAAATCTTTTTTGACTTGTTTTTCCAAAAGGACAAAACGTTGCTTTCAGTTGCAATCACCCCACCAAGATCCAAATTGGTCTTTACCATTCATTCTCCATCATCATTCAGAAAGCAGTTTCATTACCCTAGGGTTTGAGTCTTGTTGTTAATGGCTACCATGTTTTCACATGTTGATGTTGATGATGTTCTCACCTTATGGGGTTTTCACCGCAGCCTTGCAAATTCCTGCTCAATGACAGACGAACCCACTTTTCCAAAAACAAGAAGATGAAATACAAATTTGACAAGTATTAGAATGAGATTTCTCCATCTCACGTGGTCTCAAACATAGATGAAATCAAGGACACATAAATTGGGCATGTTGATATGTCTGAGTTTCTTAAGAGGGCAGAAAAATCAACTTCTCATGATATGCAGTTGTTGCTGAGAAGTCATATCCACCTGGTGTCTACTTTTCCTGTTGCTGCCCTTGAGCTGGAATTCGTTTTTGCATGTGCATCCCACTTTGACAGTGAATCTAGAACCATCAAGGACGATGACGGCTACATGGTTATCAAACTTTATCCTGAAACTATCAACAAAATCTTCAGAGTTCTTGATGCTCCTACATATTCAGAAATCACAGTGAAGAGTGCTCATAATCATTACGAGCAGAAAAAGAATGATTGTATCAAACATATCAATCACAGGTGGCTTCTGAAATCACGACCTTGTGTAACCCGGATACCCAAATTATATCGGTCTGATTTTAAGGAGGAGATTAATGATATGATCACTCTCCTAAGCAGAATAGTGGGGTTGAAAGTTTCCAATATGTTTGAAAGCTGGATGTATAAATTCATCGTGGTTACTAGGAAAGCACAGTACCCAATTTTCTGGGGTGAAATAATCAGCGATAGTTTGTGTGAACAGCTTGCACAGGTTCCTACCACACTCACCTTCTATTCTACATGAATTCATATTTGGTTTATATAGCAGCTTCATTGAGGCAGTTTCCAGGCCCTTCTACTAAAGGTGATAGATCATTGGTTCCTGTATGGGAGTATTATGATCAGTTGACTTGAAGGCAAAGTCGGGTGCATTATAGAAGAGTTCAAGATGCTTTCTTTGGTCATCTCATGTGTTTATTTGACAAAGCATTGGAAAACAACAGGGTATCCGAGGCTGCTTGGAGAAAAGTAAATGAGTATGGTTGCCTATTTCTTCAATTCCCTACCTTCACTTATATGAGAGTTGGCTGTTTTGAAGACCAACCTTATATGCTTCCAAGATATCCAAGAGATAAGATCATTTTGATGGAGCTGGGAAGGCAGTTGATGACAGTGCATGCATGTCAAGCTACACAACATAAGACTGGAGTCAGCATTTCATCACATAATCCATTGATAATTGGGAGGTACTCTTTGACAACTTCCTCAAGGGCAAAAGCAATGGAAGCTGAACTTCAGGAAATAAAGTTAAAGAAATTCCAGGCTAGAATGGAATTCGACTACAAAAGAGTAAAAGATAAAATTAAAAGGGCCGTCACTCATGTGCACCGCATTGAAGACATTTTGGCAGACCTCCGAACATAAAAGGATATCTATAGAATGGATTACTGTAGACTCACGGTGGAGCAAGTTGTTGATCTCAATCTGACCTTAGTTCCAAAAGGAGTAATTGATGATGGGCAGGTTTTAGATCCTGAATATGAAGAATAAGAGGTGGCTAACGCTCCCATTCCTGCAATCCAGTGGTCTGAGAAGGAATCTAGATCTATTTTTGATATATTTCAATCAGTCTTAGCAAATACCAACACTTGGCTCAAAAGCATAGGTGTTAAGACTATAAAAATCAGAATCGGAGCAGAGGATGATTCAGCCTGTCCCAAAGGATTGAAGTCAGAGGTTAGAGATAGATCAAAAGAAGGAGCTTCTCTTCAGGTACCAGAATTAAGTTGAGAGTAAGCCGGGTTGTGGAAGAACCATTGGAGAAGGAAACACTAAACGGGAAAGAAGTTAAGGAAACACAGATTCAAGTTTTGGATCAACAAGAAGAAGAGGGTTCTAGAAATCTCTACCATTCTAAGTGAAATGTCTCCTCACATTGAAGCTCCAATACCTGTTTCAGCGATATCCCCTATTTCTCCCATTGACATTGATGTTGATTCTTTCTCCACAGTATTCGTTTCTTCCATCCCACCTTTAGAAGCTATTTATCATTCTTCAGCTACATCAATAATAAATACACCTATGAGAAGCTTGCATGACAACTTGGAGAATGTTTTGATACAAATCCAATCTTTTCGGCAATATCAGAGATAACTCTCCCAGAAATAGATACATCAACAGGAAACTTTGATTGTTGCATGGCTGATCCTAGTCGCAATTTGTCTTCTGAGCAAACCATTGTTGCTATACAAACTAAGGCACCTCCTAGAATTTCAGTTGTGACACAAACTAAGTCCATTTCTACGCAGACTGCAATTGTTGTTTCAGATGTGAGAACCTTGGATCTTCCTCCATGGTTAAACTCAGTTGCTCCGAAGAGAAAGAAACAAGCAATCTCTCCTGATGTGTTTGATTTCCAGAAATTGAAGAAATCCAAACCAATGGTTGCAAAGAAAGCAAAAACAGTCTTGCAAGTGTTTATTGATAGTAATAAAATGAAATATGTTGAGATA
The DNA here is from genome assembly GCA_007115665.2 of Sequoiadendron giganteum. Lineage (NCBI taxonomy): Eukaryota > Viridiplantae > Streptophyta > Pinopsida > Cupressales > Cupressaceae > Sequoiadendron > Sequoiadendron giganteum. The sequence goes on along the minus strand of CM021105.1, from coordinate 340,620,586 downwards.
GCAGAACCTCTTGTTGACAAACCACATGAAGAGATGCAAGTGTCTAATTACAGATTCACTAGGGTGGAATTAGGCAAGCAGACTCATGCTAATATGATGCAAGATGCTCAAAGTTCAGTGACAGTCTTGGCACAAAGCTACAATGAACTTCTACCCAAAAAGGAGAAACTCAAAGAGGAAAATGAACAACTAGTTTCAATTATTCAAAGGATTACTGGGTCATCAGAAGCAGTTGGTTCACTATCTTCATTTGCTCCTAAGGAATCAGTCAGACAATTAGAAAGAATTGTGTAAAAAGCTAAAACAGTTGATTCTTGGATAGCCCAATTAATTGATCAAGGAATACCGATGGTCGAAAAGGCTTTGAAGAATTTGAGTACTGTCAAAGCAGCAAGATTCAAAATGAGTCAAACTCTAGAAGCCTTTCAACAAAGTCTACATTCTCTTGAGAAAGATTTAAAAATCTGGCATGAGATAGATCAAGTGAAACTGGAAATTCTGTGCAGCAACTCAGTGATTTCAAAAAGGGAAAAATACATAGAGTTTGAGGAACTTATGACAAACAAGTCATTAGTTATTCAAGATCTTATTAAAGATGTCCAGGCTATGCTTGAGATGAGTGCTGAAGTTGAACATGACATGCTTTCAAACTTTGAGAAAATACCTTGCAAAGTTTTAAGTCATGAAGGGGAATTGCTTGCAGCCAGTGATGTTGTTTCTCAGATTACTGCAAGTCTTCACCAGGAGCTAGATTCAGATCAGTTTTGTATGGATACAATCCATAAATTTGTCAATCACCAGCTGGTCTTTAACAAGATGCAAGCTGCTTTCGAAGAACATAGAGAGGCGACAGTCAGATACTATGATGTTATCATAAAGACCGTTGCCGTTGCTAGAAATACACTTGGTCCCGATCCGGATGAGTTGTAGGGAATTATCAACAAGTTTCTATCTTTCAAAGCTAGGAACGGGACGGAGTGAGAAATATTAGGTTGTTTAATATATTTTACTTTCGACAAAATATATGTAAAAACAAGTTTTGCAATTGCAAGTATTCTTTTCTTGCAGTTTTGGAAAATGTGATTAAATGTAAATTCTTACAAGACAAATCACAATTTGGGTTGTAATTTTGAATAAGTCAATTGCAGATAGTTAGCGGTTGAGAGATTTTTCTCAAGTTTGTTGAGATCCTCCCACCTTTTTCTCAAGGCCTCTCTCCTATAAATACTTGAGGAGATCTATTGTAATCTTGATCTTTTTAGCAAGCAAGAAATCTCTGCAGAATTTTGTACTCATAAAGACTTTGAGCTTTATAGTTATAAGTTGTGAATTTTCAAGTAATATCAAGGAGTTGGAATTTCAGACTTTGAGTTGAAGCCCTACTTTGCATCCTTTTTGTTCTTATGTCATTTTGGAGCATTACTTTGTGACTATTTGAAAATTGTGGAATATTGCTGAAGAGAGATTCAATTGAAATATCTGCAGTCTTTGTGCTATAAATGTTGAAAGTTGAATTTATAGTTAGTATTAGAAATTGAGAAGAATTGCAAGACTTTGTGCTCGTGGTAGTTCTCATTTAGAGTAGTTAATAGATACATCATAGTTGCAGACTTTGTGTTGTTTTATGCTGTATATTTTTATTAAGTAATCATTGTAAAAAGGGTAGATAGGATTTCATTCCTCAAGACTTTGCGCTTGATGGTTGTTTTCCCGTCCCGGAGGAAGTGACAGAAGTCTTTGTGCTTTCAGGAAACTTTATTTCCTCTTTTTTGGTCTCACTGGATAGCTGCTGTAATAAGTTTTCTTAATGTTTGCTATTGCTTTTCTGCGAAGAAAAAATAATATAATCTTTCCTGAAATAAGAGGAACGATTGTTGTCCTACCCATATTAGTTTTGTTTAGTTAAAGGGGGAGCCTTCCCTTAATTAGGAGAGTTATATCTCACGTGCTGTGGTTGAAACCACAATTTTGTATGCTTTCCCAAGTATACAAAGTTTTCAACCAACATTTCATAAACACAAGTATGGAAACTCTTTTTGGGATGCAAGATTGCTTGAACCCTAGGATGCTTTTGTATTAGACACCCTATGCGAAAAGTTTGTAGTCTTGGTGCTTACAAATTAGATTTCGCGGTGCTAGTGTTTAAGTTTCTCCTTTAAGACTAATTAAAGTAGACAATGTGTGAGGAAATCCTCTCTTCAAATTTTTAGGGAAAGCTCGCTAATTTCATTGACTTCTACAATCTAATTGTGGAGTTTTGATTCTTCATTTGTCTCGGGTTCTTATTTTTGAGAGCGAAGTGCCTTGGGAGCAATGATTTTGGTCATTGCAATTTTTCTTGATTTTGTTTGTTCTCAACTTGTTCAATCTTCTCGAAAACTTCATCTTCTAGTTTATTCCTTGTATTTCATGTCTGTGATGCTTAGTTCTAGTTCAATCGTCCTAGGCCATTTGATGAGTTTTGATCCAATGGCTAATGCATCTTCAAAAGATTGTTAGTTTGACATTTCTTTTGTGTTGTGCCATTGTATGGTTCTCTCCATGTCTACAAACAACATGCTCAATTGTCATCATTGAGGAACAACTACTTGCCCTTCATCACTCTTGGTGTACTTCAAGTACCACTCCCTATGCGGTGTCATATGAAAAGAAGCATGTAAGTCAATCAACCAAGAATCATCACCAACAACATTAGTTGACAAGAAAACATCACGACTATACTCATCAATGTTAGAAGACTTATTAGAGGAATTGTCCATCTTCTTTGATTTACACTCCTTTATGTGACCTTTCTTGCCACAATCTTGGCATTTTACTTGACTTACTTGGAGATTTACACTTGTCTTTACCCTTAGAAAATTTAATGTCTTCCGCTTACCTTTCTTCTCCTTATACTTGCCTCTTACTGAAAGGGCACTAGAAGATTTATCATCCATGGACCTTTCCTAGTTTCTTCATTAACAAAATGCCAATAACATTGTCTAGTTCAAGTGTTGTTTAATTACTACATTATAGGGCTAATGTGATAAGGAACAAAGCTCTGTTGCAAAACTGGCGAGTACTCGCAAGCCAAATGGCCAAGCGAGTTACTCGCCGAATAACTTGTTGACAAGTTTTTGAAAAAGTCACGGGAATTTTTTGTGATGAGCCCTGCTGGCTCTCAACTCAAACCCCAATATTTCTTAAGCCTTAATGTATTTTATTTGTTTTTTAGAGAGAAAGTTTGTAGACAGAAGAGAAGGGGCGCATCATATAAAAGCTCATAAATTGAGAAACAAAGCTAATTTCTACAGAATGTAAATGCAGAAGGGTATTATTTAACAATAACCAATAGATCACAAGTGCTAAACATACCAGAATATTTCCAGATATTTTATATAAAAAGTAAGCCAACTCGCCAGCCAAGAATGGTGAAAATTGGCATATGTGGACGCCTAGCCTCCAAAATGGACTTTCCTGACTCATAAACAGGATACAAAGATATAATAGTAATAGTCGCCCACAAAGAAGTCCAAACAAGAGCCAAAAGGGAAGCGCCCTAGCTTCTGGCTTCACACGCCATCCTCCCAAAATGCACAAATCCCAATGCAAATGGTACGGCCAAAGAAGACTTTGAAGTAATCAACACTGGAACTACAAATCTGCTGGAGATGGTGACTCTGGATGATGAAACCCTCTTCCTTATTGCCAACCACTGAATATTGAATAATAAAACCCTGATTGAAGCATGTAGAACCTCTGTATGAAGCTCTCACAATTTGCACAAATTCGACTGGTCTCTCACAGTCTCAAAAGTGCTCAACATTGAAGAGATATCGTTCTCCAATGGAAGATTGCTCAAAACCCTAATCACAGGTAAAAGTGCAGGAGGAAAACCAAGGCAAAGTTGAAATAATCAATAATGATGTTCTCATTGCCCAAAAATGCCTTATATCAAAAAGGCACACATTTCCAAGAAGATACACCCTTTTCCATTATTTAAATCTTTTAAAATACTATTAAGTCCTTTTCAATAGTTAAGAACTTAATATTTGGCGCCCACTTAAATGATTAAGTGATTTAATTTTAAATCACCCTTTTTTATGAATATTTAAGTGATATAAAAGTGATAAAGTCAATTTGACTTTATAAAATAATAATAAGTTAATTAATAACTTAAATCACTTAAATAAGCATAACTTCCTCAAATCTCCATAGAATCCTGTGTCGTCAGAAGCTGTCAACTCCTGAACTGCCAAGGCCTGCTGTGAACCAATCACTAAGCTCTGAAAATGAGAACGATCAACTCCTCCAGAAAACACCACTGACCCTCTAACCAGATCCTGTTAGCCTACGAGAGTCTGAGTAATAGGCTAACCACCATCAAATAAGATCATGCCAAAAAGGGGGACATTACATTTTTTCTATTTAAAACTCTCAAGTTAACAGAAAAGATTGCAAGTTTTTATAATAAACTCGTCCAAATCTATATATTTTTTTTCTTGCCTGCAATTTTTACTTCATTTTCACGTGGTTGGTAACTTAGGGCATGTGGCGACATGATGACTAGCAATGAAGATTTTTACTTCATTTTCAAAGGCCCCCAAATCCCCACAAGAGTCGCTGCCCCTTGACCCCACTAGGGGCGTTGCCCCAAACCCCCATGAGGGGCACTGCCCCTGAACCCCATTGGTATCTCCATTCCCAAATCCCCATTAGTTATTAGGATCTCTTGTAAGAAAAGAAAATTGATTACAATGAGGGGGTGATGAGGACTTGAAAATTTGAAATATAACTCTTGAGTGTGCTAACTTAGACGTTATTATCGCACAACTTGCCAAAAATTTCTTTAGATGAGGTAACTTCTACATATGACATGGCTAGTGGATGTGGCATTGTAACTCATTTAGACATTGAACTCAATTTTTGGTCTATGATATGTATTAAACTCTAATTTTGATTTATATATGATGAAATCAACAATATGCTCTACAAAATTAGTAATATGTGTTTTTGAAGAATATTTTTTAAAAAAATTATGTATTTTAAAATATTCGATAGAATTGTCAAGTTTTTCCCCAATTTTTTTGCTGAGTCTCGAGTTTTTAAAATTATTGGGCCTGTCAAGTTATTGTTGAGTTCGAGTTTTTCAACTATGAAACAAAGTAACACATTGCATTTGTCCTTTTCATCCATCTTGATTCCAAGTAATGCATGTTAAATTAAAATCATATTCAAGCGATCAATTATACAATCTAAATCCCTCATTTTTAAAGAATATAACATGTTCAAAACAAGTTTCACTGTTTTTTAACTAAACTATTGAATTGATATAACATACCTAATTTCTTCGATGATGAATTTGTTGTTTTCTCCTAAGACATTCATTAATATAGAATCTTATATACACAACCGGTTTGTATTTCTTGCTTTCTTATCCAATTTTACCCAGTCTTCATCATACTTGAGAGTTTGGCCAAAGTGGATATTGCAGTCCATTGGTCTCTTCCCACCAAAAGATTTTGCATGTTTAGCTTCCATAACTCAAAATTTTGACCATTGAATTTATCAATTTCATATCTTGACTTGCTAGCCATAGATTTTAATGTTGTTTTACCTTCCCACAAATCTTTCAAAGTTTTCCTTCCTTCCCAATTATACACGAATTGTAACAAACCAAGCATTGTTAGGGTTTACCACTAGACACACTAGGGTTTGCACTCCAACAAAGTAATAACCTACCACACAACAATCTTGTGCTCTAATACAAAATGTTGGGGATTTTAACCATTGTTGTATATGATTGATATATTGGGATGATGAAAAATTAAGATTATTGCATCTAAATGATAGTCAACAACACTTACAACATCTATTTAACAATATGTACAAAAGTAAATGGAATGGCGCACATTCACGAGATTTATACAAGACATGAAGATTTATGTGGGAAACCCATTTTGTAGAAAACCACTCAATGAAAGATGTTCACTATTATATTATTCAAAATCATAACAAATTCAATACAAGAAGGATTTTGGATCCTTTTATAGAGTCTCAATCTACAACATACCCATTTACAGTTACTCTAATTAACATACAACCTAAGTTACTGGGTTCTCCTCTTTTGGCCCCTATACCCGTGTGGGTACGGTTTTGGTCTTAGTTCTTTGCTGGTTCTTCTATAGGTTCTCCCAAGGTCCTTCCCGAGCACCCATAGGGAACCCGGGGTGCCCGGGAAGGACCCTAGGCAACCTAGCTGAACCCAGGGGACCCAAGGGTTCTCCAAAAAAAAGGTAATTTAAATTTGTTTTAAACATTTTTAATGTAAGTTAACAAGCAGCAGGTAGGTAGTTGGTGAGTAATAGGAAATGCTAGCTTTTTGGAGACATTGGGTGTGGTTTGTTGTTAAATGTATATGTATATGTGTATGTATATATGTATATGTATGTATATATGTTATAACTTATGTGTATGTACACACACACACACACACACATATATTCCTGTACCTGTACCCAAGGGAAAAAAAATTGCCGTATCGCTGTACCTGTATCTGCACCCGTACCTGAACCAGTAACTTAGCATACAACCTGAAATGGTCACCCCTGATTTGTTTTGAAAGTTCACTGTTTGCTGTTATGAAATGTTTTGCTGATGGTTTTGAGGTCTGTTTCATGAATCATTCATGGCTTCCATTGCATGCATTTTATAGATGACATAATGATCAAAAAACTGGAAATAAACTTAGCTTTTCAATAGGAAAACAACTCATAAATAAAACATTCGATAGCAACTTAGAAAATCAGACTTTTACAGACATATATCAGACCTGGTAACATTCAGTTCAGACCTGATAAAAGCTTGAAAACAGCAGCGTAGTCACTCCAATATTGCATCATTCAACACCATCAAGATAGCCAACAACCTCCTTGAAAGCCAGAGCCAAATACCAACTTCTCAACTCCAACGAAGGCAGAAAGAGGCCTATACATCAGCAGGCCTAGAAACAAAGCAAACACCCAAAACAGGGTGGCCTCCCTGGAGGGGCGATCTGCCCTAGAAATTCAAATTTCACCCAATAAAATCAAACCACCACTTGCAATGGGACGCCTTGATGTGAGATTTCCAATGAAGCAACACCTAGAATGAGACCTCGAGCTAAAACGGAGTTATGAACCTTTAACCATTTTCTGTCCCTATAAAAGATAATTTCCAGAACTTCAAGAAATAGCTTCAGACCTCTGAAAACAGCCCTGAATCCGCCACTAAACCCTAACCAAAATGAAGCCAATAGCTCAACACAACAAATACCAAAATCCCACATCAAAAATACTTGAAAATCTTCATCTTTTCACTACCAAAATACTGTAAATCATCAAACTGTGAAGCCCTAGGTGATTCCTATGTTAGAACCAATCCAAATCCAGTTAGGGTCGATCTATCACCATCGAAACCAGCTCCAATGATGAGGGTTTTCGTCCTCAACATGCAACAACAATATTTTGGAAATAATCCAATAGCATCCTGTTATGTTGTCAATTCCGAGATGTACAAATGAGGCCCAAAAAGATGTTTTAAAGAGCCAAAAGGAAATTAGGGCAAACAATTTCAAATCCGCTTTCCCTCCAAAAGCCAACGACCCCTTCATGAGCACTTTAGTTTTAATTATTTTAAAAAAGCGCCTTATACCTCCCTTGGGCATCCATGCTCATAAGGAAACTATTCACTTTTGTTGCCTTTTAAAACAATGTTAACTCATTACATTAGGCTCCAAGGTACTTTTTGCATGACCCCCTGACCCCTTCACTTAAGTTAAAGTAACTTTATTAAAATAACATAAGTGAAAAATATAAATAATAATTAAATCAAACCTTAGCCATGCCAACGCCCAAACTGGAAACAAACATTGTTGAAGTAGCCTTGGCTAGGACCAATTACCGAAAATAGACTTACTATTTATAGCACTGCTAAAAATAGTAAATACTCCAAATCATCAAACTGCACAAAACATTAAAGCTCACCTGACAACTGCCACTCACTGTCCAAACAAGACTCTGCACTGCACTGCTACCAAGACCAGTTACTAAATATAGTACTTACTAAAAATAGTAAGTGAGTCAAAACCAAACTAGCCCAAATAAGGACATCGAAAATGGGGACATTACACAACCAATGATGTACATAATGTCTTCAATGTCCAATTGAATGAATATCAAAAGTGAGTAACCTTGGCACATTCACACAAACTGATACATACATACATACATACATGCATGCATGCATATATATATATATAGAAATATTCATGGAAAACCATCTAATTGTCCAAAAAACCAAGGATACACGGGGACGTGTCCCCTACATTTTTGACTCCCGTACCGGTACCCGGGACGTCTTCGGGACGAGGGATGCCTGGGGGACGGCTGACAGCCGTCCCCAAAAGGTTTCCTTTTTTTGGGGACGTCCCCTAATCGAGGAAACGTATCGGAAACTTCTGGGGGACGGTCAGCTGTCCAAGGGACGCCCAGCCGTCCTGGGGATGGCCAACCATCCCCTTTTTTCTAGCAGCCTTTTAACACCAAAAAGACAGTGACTCAGACTTTGAGTCTGATTTTGATGCAATGTTGGCATATGCCGAGTAGAGGCAGCCATAATACTTTCTATTACTATGTTTTGGACACTTGTGACTTTGTCATTTTGGCATTTGTAGTGCAAACTTGTAGCCTTTGGGCATTTTATTGTTTTATATCATATGCACATTGACTGTTTGACATGAATTATGGTCCATGGAAGCAATTAGGTAGCTGTAGTATTAATTTGTTTGAATCTATGATGCATATGTCAATATGATTGGTGATTACATTTGCAACTTTATGAATGTTCATTGTTATGATTATCATTACTCATATGAATATCTGAAATTTCCTTATATTCTTAAATATATATATATATACTATATAGCCGTCCCCCTGTCCCCAAAAATCTCCTCAAAAAAAAGCCATCACTGAAACTTGTCACGCCGTTCCGCCGTCCCCCCGTACCGGAAACTTGGTGGAACATAGCAAAAAACCCATGGAATACCAAGGGGTGTGCAACTATAATTTGACCATACATGGCTTTAGCTTATCACATAATGTGATGTCTCCATGTGGTTAGTCACCTTACACACTTTGCCATTGTTGCACATTATGAATCAATAGTTACATCCTTTACACTATCGATATACATACATGTTTCTAGTACAACCACCTCTACCAACTCCTTGCTCATGGTAGCTTATACAAAATTAATATTGTTCCTAATTGCTTGTAGCCTTGTGGTACCAAGTGCAATCTTCTAGAACATTATCTTGCTTTCAATTTGTGTCGCATGATTTCCAATGTTGTCGCATTTGCTCTTGCATTATTGTTTATGCTCCAACAATATCAAACACATATGCGGTTGTGAGTTCTTCCAAACTCCTTGTAGTTGCTGCCACAACATCACGACATGTGAAACAACATATATGATGTAACATAACACCTACAACATCATTGTCATATATAAATCAGCATGCCAATTGTACCACAACATTTGCTAACTCACCGCACTCTATCACAAATTATTTTGTAGACAAACTCTGTTGGAATAATTTTGTCATTGATGTCAAGGTTGAGCTAGGTGGCTGCTTGGTTGAGCTACCTGGTTGCCTGCTTGAGCTGCTTAAGCTGCTTGGATGTTTGTTCGAGCTGCCTAGTTGTCTGCATCAGCTGTTTGGTTGTATGCTTCGTCAGCATCCTTTGTCAAGTCAGCTTGATGAGTTATCTTGCTTACTTAGCATGTTTGAAAAGACAATTTGTTAATGAGGACGGTGGTTTGGAGAATCAAGATGTTACTTTATTTGAAGGCTTATGTTTTAAAATAGAGACTTCTACGATTTGATTTAAATTAATTCTTGAGGCGGCAAGACTCTTTATGGTATTGAGTATGTAGAAGAGGTGAACATCTTTATGAAGGATAAAATGATTTTACTGATGTTTCGAGGATGTGCGTGGCTTTAACATGAGTACGTGGAAGTGTGGCAGAGCCGGCTACAGGCCTTTGTGACTTTTATGGTCATTTCATATCACTTTTATTATGTCGAGCCCTGAAGATTTTAATATGAGGTAGCTAGTTTTGGAATCGTGGCTGTGTTGGAATTATGAATGTGGTGCGAATCTTTCATGACATGGTTGTTTTTTTAAATTTTAGCTTGACTTCATTATGTTTGGCGGAAATTATGGAGGACGTGGTGACTTTATTGGAGTTGAATTTTATGAAGAAAAGAAAATCAACAGTGGCTTCGGCTATTATTGTGGAGACGTTTTTGGTCAGAAATTTAAGCTTTTTGTTTAATGGCGGCAATTACTCCTCCTACCTTGGTGCCTTTTTAGATGTGCTCTTCCAGATTTCTATTTTTTTGAGACGGCTCATTAAATTTCTGTTGGTTCCCTTTCTTCTCTGCCGATTCTCTGTCATGATGGACAGCTTTCATAAAGGCTTGATGTCTGAGAGCTATCTTTAATGCTGTGAAATGGTGGACATTTTTTTGGAGAATCAAGCTTGATTGCATAGTGTGGATGGTGCTGAAAAATGACGAGTAATAGTTCATATAAACAAATAGGCATCTCTGCTTTTAGACGTGTTGGTGAGTTGAGGGGTAGTATGCTTTGAAAAAGATGTTTTTATTAATTGCTTCGGACATTATTCTTGGAGTCTGTCTTTGGCAGATGCGTTTCATTTGACAAAGAGACGTTTTTAGTATATCGTGGGTGTATGCATATCAATGGCTATGGTCAAGTTGTTGATGCCTTCATTTATCCTATTCTGAGTATGCAGCTTTGGTGAGATTTTTTTAAAAGGAACATCGTCCGTTTATATGAAGTTTTTTCGGTGACAAATTTCTTCAATTATCGGGCTACAAAGTCCCTCTTTTGGTGCGGAAGCTTCTATTACCTGTTTGAAGTTGTGCTTAGTCTATGTGTGGTAGTATGTGAAGATGTTCCTTTGTGAAGAAGATGGAATAATCGCTGCATGAAGATGTGGTTTTGTTTCTTCTTCTTGGAGTGCGGGTGTTAGCAAATAGATATGCATTCATTTGAGAGGTCGATGTTTTTGATATGAAGTAAAAAATCTGAAGGGAAACAATCTAGCTTCTTAATATGTGCTTCTGAGTTTTAAATAAAGACTTATTCTTGGCGTATGGGCTGTGTGAGTTTTTGAGTGCCTTGGAAAACTTCTATGAGTTTTTGGGTGAAGGTGTGTAGAGTGGCTTCGTGGATCTTTTATGCTATCTCGTTGTCTTTCCCTATGTATCTGTGCTTTCAAAGAGCAAGTAATTACATTGGGGGATTGCATTCTTTAATGGAGTTGTGAATATCTTTTGGAGCATTGTATGGCTGCATAATGTCAATGGCGTAATAGCTGAATAGAGTGATCAGGACATTTTGTTTGAGTATAATCTTTGCAGTTGTTTTGAGTTCCAAAAGGTCTGAACTGTTTTTGATATATTCCTTCAAATCTGTTTGAGGTTGTGGATTGTCTTTCTGAATGGAGGTGCTTTGATCAATGTTAATGCTCAGATCATATGATTTGTTTGAGGGCAAAATGTTCATTAGAATCAAGAATGCATTTTGTGTTGATCAAAACGTGGATATCAGAATATGGAGTTGGGAGTATGAGCTGAAGACCTTTTTCTGTGTATGGTTATGTTGTTTTTGTTTGAGTTGGGTGTGACTGAGACAAAGGTGTGACAGAGACAAAGGGGTGTTCATCCTTGTAGCAGATTACTCAAGTTGATGTGATTGCATTGAAACTGTGTCTGGGATCTTGTGTCTGAATGTAGGCTGCAAGTGATAATAAGTCTGAGTCTATATTTTTGTGTAATGAAGTTTTTAGAGGCCAATCAGAGAGTAGTGATATTAAAAGAGGTGTTGAAAGCTTGGTCTTGAGTTTGTATTCAGTTTGAAGGAGATTTAGGTTCGTGTGAGAGTGCAGTTTTGTAAGTGATCTTTTGTTTTGGGCATTGTGAATGGTTGAGAGCCTCACAATTCATGTGAAGGCATTGCTTGAATCAGCGTTTTCCAGATTTGTATTCGAAGTCTAGAGTTGGTGCTTCAGTGTATTCAGAGTTGGTGCTTTGAAGGAGAGTTGGTGCTCACTAAATGTAATCAGGGTCGGTGCCCTTTGGAGATAAATAAAAGCAATATTTTGCCGTGGTTTTTTACCCAAAAGGGTTTTCCACGTAATCCTAGTGTTTATCTTCTCATCGTGTTTATGTTGCTCTAATGTGTTGATACTGATTTCTTATTTACATGATCAATCTGGTTTAAATTTTTTAAAAAGGTTTCAAATATTGATTCACAGAGCCAGGTTCCTTCGAAAAGTGAGCTTAAAAGCTTGGAGGTAGATTCTGGTTGCACACATGGGTTTGATTGAAGGTTTTGCTAGAAACGGAGTTCCTATGTTTAATGGTACTAACTATGCTTTTTGAGGTGTTTGTATGAGTACTTACATTATGTCTCTTGGTCTTGACATTTGGAGAAGTGTAGAAACTGGATATACAATCGCAACAACTCCTCCGACCGATGCGGCTGCAAAGAAAGCTTTTGAGTTTAAGGCAACAGCCATGAATGCAATCTTAAGTGGCTTCTTAGAAACAATAATTGTGAAGGTAATGCATTGTGACTTTGCTCACAAGATTTGTGTTAAGCTTCGGAGAATGTATGAAGGTAATCTTGAGAATCACAGCATGCTAGAAGATGAAAGCATTGTTGATTATTTTCAGCGTATAGATGAAGTTGTAAATATTATCAAAAGCCTAGGAGTGATTGTTGAAGAATCTACAGTTGTTCAGAAGATTGTGAAATCTCTTCCGTTGCGCTCTGATGCAAAGTTTCAGAGATTAAAAAATTGAAGGAGTTTGGCAAGTTAACCATTGATGAACTTTGTAGTATCCTTAAATCCTATGAATTGAGTACTACTTCTGATCTATCTATTGAAAAAGAGGTAGCCTTTGAGATTTTGAAGAAGGGAGAAGACAAGGAGTCTACCACTAGTGATGGTTCTAATGAAGGATTTGATAATGAACAATATGATTAAGAACATGATGAAGAAGCTGAAGTTAATCTTGAAGCAAAACTAATTTGTGCCTTGAGTGAAATCAAGAGGCTAAGAAAGAAAAAACAGAATTTGAAGCTGTTGTTACAAGAAGAAAGGGATGCAAAATGAAGTCATCTCAAGCACTTGAGGATGCAGAAAAGAAGATGGTTGATCAAAAAAATCAGATTGAGAAAGCTGAAATATTGATTGCCGATTTGAAGGTGCAGATTGAAGAGGGAAAGAAAATAGATGAAGAAATCAGAAATCAGTTGAAGGTGAAAGAAGAGAATGTTGGGAGACTTGAAGCTGAAGTAGTTTCTCTTAGAAACATAAGAAAATCATCAACTTAGCTGAGTAATGAGAAAATAAATCAGAAAAATACCATGTCTTTGGATAAGATCATTGGAACACAAAAGTCTTCAGCTGATAAGAGTGGACTTGGGTTTGAAAAAAGGCAATGTTCCAAGTCTGAAAATGAAGAACAGCAGACAGGTATTGCTGATTGTTCAAAACACTTGCATTCCAAGAACAGAAATAACACTTTTAGAAGGCTTCCTATTCAAAGACAAAATCATATGACCAGGTTTACTATTTCTTTCTTTTATGGATGCTGTTTTTCATGCAATTGTTTTGGTCACTAGGCTGCAAATTGTAGAGTTTATGCAAAGAATAATTTCAGACATGTGAATAGGAATGGTTTTGCTCCTAGAATGAATTACAATGTGATATGTTTCAAATGTAATAACTTTGGTCATACTACAAAGACGTGTAGAAACAATCTTGCAGATTTCTCTATGCAATACAAGAAGGTTGACAAAACAAAAGATGTTAAGATGGTCTAGAGGAAAAAGAATAAAGTTGAATCTAGTGGAGCTGCTGCTAGTGTTCTTGAACTTGATGATTTCAGAAGAAAGAAGTTAGAAATGACTTCACTCCATCCTTGAGGAGGTGCTTGGACTTTGGGGGACTTTTCACTGCTACATTTTATCTACCCCGTTTCAGTTATGTAGGTTGGTTCAGATTCGTAAGTTTTGTTCTTGAATTTTGGATTTCTGGAAATGAATTTTGGAGTGAGTTTTTGAGTACCTTTTAGCTTGTAAAGTTGCTGATTATTCATCAGATCTTCACTTTCCTTAAAATGGTTTTCAGATTTTATTGTCATTGATGTCAAAGGGGGAGAAATAAGATAGGGGGAGCAACATATTGTTTCATTTCAGCAGATTGGTTTCAATATTGGTTTTAGAGCAGTAACGTTTGCAGGAGGTGTTGCCAAATGATGTGTTGGTTGTGGTTTCAGAAGGTGTTGCCATCAATGTCCAAGGAGGAGATCGTTGGAATAATTTTGTCTTGATATCAAGGTTGAGCTAGGTGGCTGCTTGGTTGAGCTACCTGGTTGCCTGCTTGAGCTACTTAAGTTGCTTGGATGTTTGTTTGAGCTGCTTAGTTGTCTGCATCAACTGTTTGGTTGTATGCTTCGTCAGCATCCTTTGTCAAGTCAGCTTGATGAGTTATCTTGCTTACTCGGCATGTTTGAAAAGACAATTTGTTAATGAGGATGGTGGCTTGGAGAATCAAGATGTTACTGTATTTGAAGGCTTATGTTTTAAAATAGAGACTTCTACGATTTGATTTAAATTAATTCTTGAGGCAGCAGGACTCTTTATGGTGTTAAGTATGTAGAAGAGGTGAACGTCTTTATGAAGGATAAAATGTTTTTACTGATGTTTGAGGATGTGCGTGGCTTTAACATGAGTACGTGGAAGTGTGGCAAAGCCGGCTATAGGCCTTTGTGACTTTTATGGTCATTTCAAATCACTTTTATTATGTCGAGCCTTGAAGATTTTAATATGAGGTGGCTAGTTTTGGAATCGTGGCTGTGTCGGAATTATGAATGTGGTGCGAATCTTTCATGACATGTTCTTTTTTTTTAATTTTAGCTTGACTTCATTATGTGTGGCGGAAATTATGGAGGACGTGGTGACTTTATTGGAGTCGAATTTTATGAAGAAAAGAAAATCAACGGTGGCTTCAGCTATTATTGTGGAGACATTTTCGGTCAGAAATTTAAGCTTTTTGTTTATTGGCGGCAATTACTCCTCCTGCATTAGTGCCTTCTTTAGACGTGCTCTTCCAGATTTCTATTTTTTTGAGACGGCTCATTAAATTTATGTTGGTTCCCTTTATTCTCTGTTGATTCTCTTTGTCATGATGGACGGCTTTCATAAAGGCTTGATGTCTGAGAGCTATCTTTAATGCTGTGAAATGTTGGACGTTTTTTTTGGAGAATCGAGCTTGATTGCATAGTGTGGATGGTGCTGAAAAATGACGAGTAATAGTTCATATAAAAAAGTAGGCATCTCTAGCTTTAGGCGTGTTGGTTATGCTGTTTTGTTTTGAGCTGGGTGTGACTGAGACAAAGGTGTGTTCATCCTTGTAGCAGATTACTCAAGTTGATGTGATTGCATTGATACTATGTTTGGGATCTTGTGTCTAAATGTAGGCTGCAAGTGATAATAAGTCTTAAGTCTATATTTTCGTGTAATGAAGTTTTTGGAGGCAGCTCAGAGAGCAGTGATATTACAAGAGGTGTTGAAAGCCTGGTCTAGAGTTTGTATTCAGTTTGAAGGAGATTTCAGTTTATGTGAGAGTGCAGTTTTGTAAGTGATCTTTTGTTTTGGACAGTGTGAATGGTTGAGAGCCTCACAGTTCATGTGAAGGCATTGCTTGAATCAGTGTTTTGCAGATTTGTATTCGAAGTCTGGAGTTGGTGCTTCAGCCAATGAAGTTGGTACTTTGAAGGAGAGTTGGTGCTCTCAGTGGGTTGGTGCTCACTAAATGTAATAATGGATGGTGCCCTTTGGAGATAAATAAAAGCAATATTTTGTCGTGGTTTTTTACCCGAAAGGGTTTTCCACGTAATCTTGGTGTTTATCTTCTCATGGTGTTTATGTTGCTCTAATGTGTTGATACCGATTTCTAATTCACATGATCAATCTGGTTTAAAGTTTTTAAAAAGGTTTCAAATACCGATTCAACCCGCCCTAACCCTCCCTCTCAATATTTGCTATGTGCTCTACAAACTCTTCCTACAAGGATTCTCTATAGGTGAATATCACCCAAGTACCAACAATGACAAGCAATTAAATCATGACAAATGGCTTATTTGTGCCTACATAAGGAAAGTGCAATCTACATTTTTCCCATCTCATTTGAGTCACTCGCTATTTGTGAGATACATTGTAGGGTTTATTTCTACATGTTTCTAGTCAATACTCTATATTCTTTTGGGTTTACTCTATTTAAAGGTTTATAGTTCTTCATAAGCTCTTTTTATTCTTTACCAATAAGTTAATTTTTAATTGAAACAATAGAAAAGGCCAAAAGGTGCATGCTAGCTATGGATTAAATCTATATTTATAATTGAACATTTTTCTTTAAGGAAATCATTTTTCTTCTTCTTAGGAATAAGGTTTACTAGAGTGCTCTATTTGGGTTGTTTTCTTCTCCGTCTTGTTTACTAGATTTATCAACTTTCCTCGATCTATTTATTTTGCTTCTTGTTCCCTTTCTTCTAAGGTGGGGTTCACTTGCCATGATTCTTTCTCAAAAATGAGATTTACCCAAAAAAATTGTAATCGGATATTTTATCCTTTGAACTATTTGTTAAGGCGAATTTTAAAATTGCTCTTATTACTTTGAATTTGGTAAATCTTATTTTTTGGGGAGCTTTTTCAAGTATCGGCCATTCAAGAGCGTCAACCTTCTATTTTTGGAATAAAACCCACCTTATCTCCTCTTGTTTCTAAATTTGGGTAAAGCTACTATTTGTGGAGCCTTGGGTTTTAAGGTGAAATTTTATTAAAAATATCTACTTATTGACCATGACCTAGACAAAAAGATGCTTTTTCCAAACTTTTCTAGGTTTGGCTAGGAATCCCATGAAAGTAGTGATGATTGTAGAAGGGGACAAAAAATGTGTAGGTGTAATGGACCATCGTATACAAACTTGTCTAGTACTCACGAAAGTTTTTTCTAGTTGAGTACTCAATGAAAACTCATGGTCTCAAATTTCAATCAATCAAGTATTCAACGAGTCACAATGTCAAAAATTGTGAGTATTCGTTGGAACTTGGTGAGTTCATGCGCAACAAACATAGAAACATAGTTTAGATGTGAGAAAAACACTGAAAACGTGATTTTCACTCATAAAACATGGTTTCTTGCCATATAAAAAATCATGAAATGGCATGCATCATGAATGTTTTTGTGGTTTCAAAAGTCTTCATTTGGGCTTGGTGGCAAAGGCTATACCCCTCAACCTCGTCCTATACCGTGACAAGGAATGCACTAGGAGCACTACCCCTAGAACTTGCAAGGGGCATTGCCCTAATTTTCCCCAACCCCACAACGGGCACTACCTCCAAGCATCCATTAGACTTATTTGATACATTTTGTAATTATATTTTGCATAAAATTTATATATTTTTAAGATATTCAAATGTTTTTTAAGTTGCCAAGTTCTTGCCAAGTTTTGTTGGGTCAAATTTTTTTCAGTTTGTTAAGTTTGAGTGGAGTTTGAGTATGCAAACTATGGTATGGACAATAAGTAGAAGCTTTAAAGTGAAAAAGAGCAAGTTCAAAATGCTTTTTTTGACAAAATCAAAACAAAGGCACAACAAAATTTTATATAAAAATCAAAATATTTTCAAAGCTCTTCATTGGCTATATAAAGCCAAGCGGAAAAGAGGATCCTTCCTTATTTAGGTTAACCTACAAGCAATATGGAACCTGTTGTGACCTTTTCACACATTGCCCCATTCAAATGGGGACCCCCAATTTTTGCTCCATTTTGGTCTTTTGGCTTTTGGTTTTTGGGTTGTTTTCTCTCTCTCTCTCTCTCTCTCTCTCCGATCTTTTGTCCTTTCAGGGATGTCCTATTGTTTGATCTAATGGAAATTTTGGCTGTTTGTGAAATTAGGGTTTCATTCTTCAAGACAGTTTGAAGCTGAACTGAGTTGGCTAATTGACATTTGAGCTTAACATTGCAGTCAGAAGGCTCAAGATAGGATCCCACTGAAATCCTATTGAAATCCGACAACTTACTATTTTTAGTAAGTACCGAATCTGAGGTCTTCTCCTCAGGATTTCGGGATTCTAACTACATCAATGCTTCCAAGCAACTTCAGAGTGCCTACACGCAAAATTTGGGCAGATTCAGACAACTGGCTATTTTTAGCAGTTCAGCCTTCAGAGGCCATTTTCAGGGTTCAAACATATAATTTTCCAATATATGATTAGAGGATCGATCTGGGTTTTTCAAGACCTTTGCAGTGACGTGACATGCAAATCGAGATGGTGACTTTCAGAATTCAGTCTTCAGAGGCTATTTTTAGGGTTTACATGCAAGGTTCTTCAATGCATGTCCGGATATTCCATGCGGGTTTTGCGAGAGCTTCGTAACGATATGACATGCAAGCAAAATGGAGCAGTTTTCAGGGACTTACTATTTTTAGCCAGTGCCCGCATGTTGACCAGTTTTCTGGGTTTTTCTGGGTTTCTTGAGATCCCACGGGCACTGTGACATGCAAAATCATCCGACATCAGATTGACCACTTTCCGGACACTTACTATAAATAGCAGTTTCACTCCGACAGCCACCCGACACTTCAATTTAGCGAACAGAACGACATGCAACATAAATCAAGTCAAATGGAGGCCGTTTAAGGCACATGCAACTCAAATTAGGGTTTCCAACTTCGATGCCTAAAAAGAGGGGTAAAAGGCCAGAATTTTGAAAAACGAAGATATCCCACTGCGATCAGCGTCCTTTAGGCAATCTACTGGTGAAATTTGGGCTCAATCCGAGCACTTACTATTTATAGTAAGTCGTCTCCAAAACATGGCTATAAATAGCAAGTCAGCATAAGAGGCAGGTGTGAACATGACACTTAGGTCATCAAGATCCAGTGGAACAAATTTCAGGTCAAACGGAGCTGCAGAAGTCAACCAATTCTAGGGTTTGCTAAAAATAGCATGTCAGCATGGGCAACAAGTATAGACAAGGTGGTGAGGTCTCAGAAGGCATAATCACGCCAGCTCCAGTTTCAGAACATGTGAAAAGGCATGGGAAGGCACACTTCTCCAAAAAAAAAATTACTAAGAATGGAAATTGGCAGGAGGTTGTCTAAAATTTCTAAGGCATTGAAGATTTCCTTCACCACCCCTCAAATGTGCCCTCAAGGGTTGAAAATGGAAGTGGCCTATGCTATTTGCGCCCAAAAGTTCCTTGAGCATGGGTAAAATGCGCCCAACTTGGAGGAGTTGATGAAAATGTTTCTAAGTGTTGAAATTTTCCTCCTCCACACCCTAAATGCGCCCAAGGGAGGTGAAAGGTCATAAGGGGCGTGGAAATTTCCTTCTCCCTATGCCATATGCGCCAAGTTGATAAGATTTCCTCCACACTAGGTGAAATGCGCCCAGCAAGAGGGAGGATGTTTAAAAATGTTCTAAGTGTTGGGAAATTCCTACACACCCCCCTAAATGCGCCCACCTTGTGATAGGTGTTGGAAAAATTTCTAAGTAAGATAAAATGGAAGCTTGGCAGGTGAAATGCGCCCAACATGAAGAGGTCATTTGAGAAAAGTTTCTAAGGCATCAAAGGGGAAGTAGCATGTGCCATATGCGCCCAAGAATGGAAGTCTACATGGTGAAATGCGCCAAGGCATGAGAAGTTGTTGAGGAAAAACGCTAAGTATAAAGATTTCTCCCTCATAGGGTGAAATGCGCCCAAGCTTGAGGAATTCCTCCTCACACCTCCATATGCGCCCAAGATGAAAGGATGTTAAAAATGTTTCTAAGACATTGAAATTTCTTGAGGACCCCTCAAATGCGCCCGTCATAGGGAGGTTAGGCTGGAGATATCCTAAGGCATAGGAAGTAAAAGGCTCCCTAGGTAAAATACGCCCAAGCCTAGAAGAGATGATGCCAAGAAGAGAAAGATGCTAAGGCATGAAGAGTTGAAGTAGGCACATAAATATGCGTCCAAGGGAGATATAAGACAAGGAAGTCTAGACATGGAAAGGTAAAGTGAAAATAAATGCATGGGGTGAAATGCCCTTCATGGGTGATTTGAAATTAAAATTTGTCTAAGGCATTTTGCAAGGCAAAAGAAAATACGCCTAAGGCAGAGATAAAGTTGGAAACTACCTCATGACACATGAAATGTGCCGGGGACAACAAGGAAGTTTCTCGAGAAAATCAAGGACAAATACTAAGGTAGGAAAAATGGAGATTACAGGCATGGAATTCCTCCAGAATGAAAGTGGAATAAACCTTAGTAAATTTTATTATTTTTCTCAAAATAATAAAAATTAAACTTACCCCTTCGTTTGGGTACACATGGAAATTATGATTTCTGAGGGGAATTTTCTTCTGGGTATTGGACATTTCCAATTAGGAGATGGTTTAAAACTCTTCCATGCCTTGCTCGCGTTGTTTCGACAAGGATTTTGGCCTGGCACCCATTCAACAAAGTTCCTAAGGCTCAGATGGATAAATTTTCTAAGGCATGGAAAAGGAAAGCAGAGGGGGTCAAATACACTCACGGGGAAGAAATTTGTCTAAGGCATGGAGGAATTTGAAAATGAACTGAAGCTCGAGCATCAAGCGTTCAAATGCATCCTCAAGATGAAATATCTTCTAAGGCACAAACTCCAGGCAAGGTGGTGGATACGCCCATGATGAAAGTTTGCTAGAAAAGTGATGAATTCTATCAAGATCCGGAGATCAAGTGGTCAGAACATGGAAATAAGGTAACTAAAGTGAATTTAGATTATAAAGTATTCTGATACTCTTCTTTTGTTTTGCAGGATGAACGTTGAAGCCAAGGCACGAGGACTTGATGAAGCTAGACAACGTTGCAACTTTGGGAAGAAGAAACGACAGTGAAGATTTGGCTAAGACACTAAGAACGTGATGCAAAAGAAGCAAATGCGCCCAAGGCAGTGGGCTAAAGAAATGTGAGAGCAACAAGAAGAATCAACGCAGAAGAGCTTTTTGCAAGGAGGATTTGAACCAAGTGTTGTTGCCTCCTCCTAACGCAACAGAATTGGCAGAGAAGAACAATGGGAACGCGTTTCTAGATGAGAATCTTCTAGAGGAAGATAGTGGGCATTAATTGTGGATAGTGGTTCTGCAGAGGAGTGGAGAATCTTCGGGGCATTCATTGCCCCACTCCTCTCTGTGGCGGTTTTTAGGGCAAAAACCCTAATTAGGGCATATGTGGCTCGATCTGAGCCCTTCATTGTAATTCAATCTGAACCGTCCGCTGGACTGGGCCAACTATAAAAGGGGCATCCCCCCTCATTTGTAATATATGAGAGTAGATATTAGATCGAGAGTAGAGGACAAAAGTTAGAATAGATAGAAAGTTAGCTTAGAAGATAGCTTAGTTTGAAAAGGAAAGAAAACTTTCCCTTTGAAAGTTTTGTAAGAGGTTGTTGTGGAAAACTCTCTTAATACAAAGGTTTATCATTGCATGGTGGTTCTATCTTTTGTTATGAATAGCTAGCAAGACCTTTTCGTCTTTCCAATTCAAATTGATAGAATAGAATAGACTTTATTTTATGCAAGTAGTTGTTAATTGTGGAGTGTGGCGTTGTGGTTTGAACATATCTTCTTTCATCCATACCACTAGCGGACTTGCTGATGGTAAGCTCACCTTGTGTGGTCAACTAGAATATCAGTACCTAACTTTAGTCGTGATTTGTGTGTTCATTTGCATCGTTGTGACGGAGTGCACATGTTGAATCATGATTTGAATATCTTACTCATCCTTTGAAGATTGCACCAACTTTGTCAGAGTTGTCCAAAGGGAG
The DNA here is from genome assembly GCA_007115665.2 of Sequoiadendron giganteum. NCBI lineage: Eukaryota > Viridiplantae > Streptophyta > Pinopsida > Cupressales > Cupressaceae > Sequoiadendron > Sequoiadendron giganteum. Next base: position 340,598,609 of record CM021105.1, on the reverse strand, counting down.
ACGAAGCAAAATCTGGTTTGAAGATTGTTTAAGTCGATCCTCATCCTCCACCCTTTAGGAGTAGATGGTAGCATCTCTAATCCCTATATCCTTTTACATTCAGCATTATCCGGTTAGTTTAAGAACCCGAGCTTCATTGACAAATCTCCCGAAATTTGAAAATCCTTTCTTCAAAGTTGAACGATTACGTAAGTCCCCTTGGAATACCCAGCATATTCACATCAACCAACTGAGTCTATTCGCAATAAAAGGAACCTTGGAGTTGAACGCATGAACTTTCACGCAATCTTAGCATGCGGAATACTTTGATCAAGAGGGAATAGAGTGACCGTTGGACATTTTATTCTGTGTTGGTGTTGTCATAAAAAACACGTCAACAGAACCTTTGTGCACTTATGAACAATCAAAATGGTAGCATAATTTCATTTTCATGGCTCATGGGAGACAATATTGTGAAGATGAATATACATTAAAAGGCTTGACTGCAAATATTTTGACAAGAATGAAAAAACTTAGTTTGAGAAATACCAGTGGGGCCATATCTTTCAATAGAGCTTTGACACACAACTTAGACAAATGAAGTCATAACCTTTCAGACAAATTGTTTAAAATGACTAGTTCTCATAAGTAGGAATTACATCAATCTCACTCTTTTGATGATCTCAAGACTTATCCTTCATGGACATGGTATAAGTTTCATACTTGTGGGGGGAGGGGAGGGGAAGGGGGGTGCGGGGGTGTCTATGAAGAAAGATTGACAATTTTCATGGTGGTTGCATTTTTGGTTCAAAACAACAATCTCTAAGCATTGTTTGCTATACAACCTATTAGTGTTTTAGTTATTTTTTTGCAAGATAACATAAAATGCAATAGTATGTGAGGTAAAACATCTCTTCAAATTGGGAGGGGAAGCTCCCTAAGATTTTACTAAACCTAAAATTAAGCTAAACTGACCCTAGACTAAAACTATAGATAAGATATGCAGATATGCATACAAGATTTCACTTAGGGGGTTTGCATAAATGAAAATAACTACCTACCTATGTTTTTTCCTTAGAATAGATGCACTAGATTGTTAACAACCATGCCTTGCAATAAGATCTTTAGATATTGAAGGATGCAAACTATTCAATTATGAACAAACACTACTTCATATTGGCTAAAACAAAGACCAATTTTGCAACAAACAAGATTTGAAGGAATAACAACTTGAAAAAAGAACCAACACAGGATTTCAAAAAATAAATTGCTAAGTCACATACAAAGCTATCGCTTAGTGATTAAAATTATATAATATAAAAAGTGATACTCGTAATTGCCAATAAACAAAATATTTAAATGCCTCATAATTTGTAAAAGTGAAAATACTCATAAATCATAATTTGGTAATATTCAATGTCAATATCCAATGAAAATTACAATCAATACTTAATAATCTTCATATTGCTCTTCATCAAAAGCATCAAAGTCAACATTTCGTTCAATTTGATCAGAACCACAATGAGTTACAATGCCTCTTCCACTAGCCATGTACCATACAAGTTGCTCATCTAAAAATATTTTTGGCCAGTTGTACAACAATAATGTCTAAGTCAACACACTCACGAGTTAGATCCCAATTCCTCATCACCCCCTCGTTGTAATCAAGTTTCTTACATGACAAGAGATCCTAATAACTAGTGGGAATCTGGGAATGGAGACCCAATGGGGTTGAGGGGCAACACCCATCATGGGGGTTTGGGGTTGAGAGGCAACACCCCTCGTGGGGGTCTAGGGGCGATGCCTCTAGTGGGGTCAAGGGGCAGTGCCCTTGGCACATTCCCTACTGTGATAAAAGGTGGGGTTGATGGGTAGAGTCCCCACCACAAGCCCAAATTAAGACCTTTGAAACAACACAAACCTTCATGATGCACACCATTTTCACAATTTTATCACCTAAGGGTGAAATGAGGTTTGTAGAAACTTTTTTGTTTATAAAAATGTTTTTTTGTTTTTTTTTAATTCTGTTTTTATTTAGTGCAGCCCTTAGGTCCCCTTGGGTTTGCCCAAGTTCATCCTAGATTCACTCAGGGTCCCTTATAGGGACCTTGGGTGAACCTAGAGGCGAACCAGCCTGGGACCCAGATCTAAACCGAATCCATACGGGTAATGGGGTGGTTCCAGAGGAATTCAGTAACATAGAGAAAAAAATGGAAATAAAGGAACTTAGAACAAACTATTCTAAAACAACTAATAAAATACAGACTAACTGAAGCAGTCTAAAAATATGGTCTCATCCACAATTGGAAATAGAATACTGGAAATAACTACTGTTGGAGATGTCATTACTTTAAAAAAGCAATTTCATGAGTGTGACCTTCCAGGATTTTGAAGCCATTTCTGCACTAAAACTGGTGAATCTTTTGAATAACACTTGACTATTCTTCTGCTAACAACGTCATCAACCAAATTTGGTTATTTGAAACTGAAACCCCAAGTGTTTGTCAGATCATCAAATTCAAAAACCTTTGCCTAGGGTTTGTAAAGACTAAAATTTTAAGGTGAAGCCTTAACCTCAATTCTCAGATTGTCAGCACAAGTTAGAATCTTTGAGTGCTTGCTTCGATCTGCCAATAGGAATAGCAAGGCAGATAACCCCAAATCTCATCAATGAATCACCATCATACCATTCAAAAACCCTCTAAAGCTGACAACTTAGTTTGGAAAATGCAAACCTTAGTTGTTGGGAAGACATGGTGGTATTCTTTGGTGTTCTAAACCACTGTTAAATGCCTGAAAATGGAGTATGCAAACTACCTTCATACATAATCAAGGTGTCGCTGGTATTGATGACTGGAAGTACATAACTTTTTTTTTTTTTTTTGATGGAGGTCATCCACAAATTCGTTTTTGCTACCCGATACGGGAGCACGAGCCTTCTTGGGCTGAACCTCTTCGGCTAAGAGCCAAGGACTGAGGGGTATCCATTCCGCCAAATTCGCCCGGGGCACAATCCCGGCCTCATCCCTTTTTCGGTGTCGGAGCCTTTGCACTCAGCAAGACTTGATCCCTGGTGGGCTCATTTAGAACCTTTCAACTTCACCAATAGACCAAGGGCCCATTGACGAAGTACTTACTTTCACTACTGTAGGAGGCTAAAAACCCTGTTGATAAAGGAAGTCTGATGTCAAAAACTTAAAATCTGATTGCTGCTGCTGATATAACAGGCCTAGGTGCTCCTTACGACTACACTTTTCATTTGAATGTCTGATTCTATGTGCATAACTGCTTTACTTCTTTGTCCCAGCCACTTGAAACATGCCAATGAACATCAAGATGCCTGTTTAAGGTATCAAAACTGCATGGGGAGAAATTTCATAGTGACTGAACCATTGGAAATGCACACTCAAAAAGACCCAGGCAGAGAATGACATGAATTCACCATGATTTTCGTGAGGTGGAAGTTTTAAGTGGCAAAGCCACTGCTGGTGTGCCCCTAGCCAACGTAAGCCACTTTTTATGTTTTGGCGAAGGAGACTAGTGGTTAAATTAGATTTAGAATGCACCACTGTTATGTTTGAATCCTGGATGGGAATCTGAGTGGAGATTGCCATGACTTATGCCAGGTTTTATCAATCTGAGCAGAATTTTTAGTGCTAAAGCCACTAATGGCAGCCACTTCTTCACTTACTGCCACGTTTTTGTCCTTCCCAGAATATCCAATGGTCAGGCAACTTGAAAATTGTGCCTATGTTCTTGTGGTGGAAATCCAGCTCACTTGGACCAAGTTTGCAACTGCTGTTTGGATGGAGCTTTCTGTTGTTTAAGTCAAGGTGGAGATTGCTGGTGATGTTGCCATCTCGTACAAATGCCAAGAGAAAGTTTTAGATGGTTTGGCCACTCTACATGTGCGCTCAAGCTGGTTAAGTGAAAGGATGGAACTTTAGTTGGAGGTAGACAAGATATCAGCCACCTTACATGCATCCCAGACAGAGATTTGATGTGGCATAACAACTAGTGGCACACTTGTACAGACTGTTTTCTACTTTCTTCACTTATCCAAACATGGCAGATGCCTGTGAGGTGTGCACCTTTTAAGTTCTGCCACCTTTCACCATTAAGCAGAGATATGAACTGTCTTTACTGTTTCTCTGTTGGGTGGAGTTTTGAAGAGATCTTACCCTGTTTCATGCTAATGGAGATCTCATCACTCACTACCATCTTTTTCATAGTATTAGGCAGAATTCTTGACTTATGCCACTTTTCCTTGCTGATTTGCTTTCGCTGCTCAGATCTATTCCATCAATCTCTGCTCCTTTGCTGCCTTTGATATTTTCCCTGACATTATCATTTGCTTCATCAAGCTTGTGGCAATAACCACCATCCTGCAAATTTATTAGTTGAAGGATAGAGACCATGACATGACAAACTTTGCAAACTGACCAGGGTGATCATGAATTGACATGGAATCACACAAAACTGAGGATCAATTGACAACAAAATGGACAAAAAGTAATACAAATGCTGAGTTTCAAATGGTTACCAACAAAAACATGGATATAATTTAAGATGTTCTAAAGATTAAATACCCCTCCTTTATAATGCATTCCATTTCAAGCAACATATGGATTTCGATTTTTTTTAACAAGCTCCTCTAGAAAACTCTCCAATCAGCAACAGAGTAGGGCCTTCATTCATTCACAAAAGCCTTAAAAGCCAAGTAGTCGGTCCCAGTATTGGTTCGGGCTCGCTTCACCGGTTGGGCTAAAATTTTTGGGGAGGGGGGTTCGGTTTGTTTTGGGTTCGTTAGTACAAAAAACATGTAATAATATATATATCCTAGAAGCATGAATTAGGATTAGAATATCACATAACATCATATAAACAACAAAACCACCATAAACTTGAATGTCATTTAAAACATGCATGATAAATATTCATCGTTGAAACTTGAATTGTGGTAGCTGATGCAAGGGTTCAATTTGTATGATTTTGAAAAAGAAGGCAACTGAGTAGAGTTATCAGCATTCTTCAGAAATCATAAGAATTTGTTTAGTACACTAGCCATTTTGATGTCTTCTTGCAGTCTCAAATATCATTTTGTATCATTGTTACATTGGTCTTGAGAGTGGTAGCTTAATATAGCTCCACAATACGAAATCTGGTTTACCTGTGCAGTGTAACAATGGCATAGGCAGATTTTTCTTTGAAAGAACCAAAGGGTGACTGCACAATTGCAGTGTATAAACACATCTTTTTGTAATATCAAGGATACTTTTTGAATCATCCATGCATTGCTAAGCTAAAAGGAAAGGTATTTTACCTAATCTGTATGCAGCCATGCTTTTGACATTGTCAAAAAGAGCAAAACTTCCCTTATGATGCAAAGGCATGGCCAAGAAGTTCTAACTCTCCACATGAGAGAAGAGAGATGTTGGAGAGTACATCAAGTCAATGAGAACAAAAGTGTAATGTGTTTTAGTTTGTAGTATTCCTTTGGCTCTCTACAAATGTGTGATAAATTCTCAGTTCAATGATGTAGAACAATTTTTGGAAAAAGAAAGTTGAATCACAGTCCGCTTTCAATCCAACAAGCAAAAATGAAAGCTCGGCCTCTTGGAATGAAAATGCTTGTTTGCAAAACAAATGAATAAGAATGAGGTAATTTAGGTGTTTAGAGTGATTTAGAGGTCACTTTTAGGGGTCTATTAGGCATGGATCAAAGTCAAACTCCGTAAAACATTAATAAAATGCTCAAAAAAACACTTTTTGGACACCTAGGCACGTGGGTTCTATCTTGGTTCGCTCGGGTTCTGTTTGGGTTCTGCTCGGGTTCTCTTGGGTTCTATCTGGGCAAATCCGACCAAGAAATGACGAATCCTAGCCGAACCCATAGGCGAATCAGCCCAGGATCCGAACCGGATCTGAACCAAGAGTGAATCAAAACCCAAACCTTGCCTTCCAAAGGCAAATCCGGTAACATAGCTTAAAAGGAATAATGCCTTGATTAAAGAACACACACCAAACATATTTTTCATTGTTGTGAGCATAGTTGAAGAACTCAAAGTACTTGCGAGTCAAAAACCTTGGCAAGTTACTTGCCAACAATTTTTTGCAAAACTTGCGACAGTTTTTTGGTTTAAACTGATCAAAAACATGCTGAAAACTCATGATTTATATTGAAAAACTTGTATAAATGAGGGTATAAATTTTTTTTTTCGCTTAATGTTGAAAACCTTTTATTATTTTTGCACTTCAAGCACACAATTTGTAATGACTCAAGGCATGCAAACCTAGGGGGACCAAAGCGACAAATACTTAATTTTTCCCTTAATTGATAAAATTGTGAAAATAATGTTCACCATGAAGGTTTGTGTGGTCTCAAATGGCTTGCATTGCCCCAAACGCCATGAGGGATGTTGCCCCTTCACCTTCCTGGGGGGATTGCCCCCAAATCCGATAAGGGGTGCTGCCCCTTGACCCCACTGGGAGCATTGCCCCTCACCTTCCTGGGGGGATTGCCCCCAAATCCGATAAGGGGTGCTGCCCCTTGACCCCACTGGGAGCATTGCCCCTCAACCCCATTGGGGTCTTCACTCTTAGACCCCCACTAGTTATTGGGATCTCTTGTCACATAAAAAAAATTGATTATGAGGGGGTGATGAGGAATTGGAATATAACTGTCAAGTGTGCTGACTTAGACGTTATTATCGCACAAATTTGCAAAAATCTCTTGAGATGAAGCAACTTCTACATATGACGTGGCTAGCGGAAGTCGCATTGTAACTCATTTAGAGGTTGAACTTGTTTTTTGGTTTATGGTATGTATTAAACTCTAATTTTTATTTATATATGATGGAAATTAGTAATATGTTCTACAAATTTAGTAATATGTGTTTTTGAAGAATACTTTTTAAAAATTATGTATTTTCAAATGTTTTATAAATTTGCTTAGTTTTTCCCGGAGTTTCTGCTGAGTAAGTTTTAAATTTTTTTGGACCTCTTGAGTAATTGTCGAGTGCAAGTTTTCAATCATGGTTGTGAGGATCAAGCCACAAAATGATATTCGTTTTGTAAACATGGAGCAAATTGAAAAGATTCTTGCTTATTAATTGTTCATTATGCTCTTCTATTGAGACTTCACATGCCATATCTTCATAAAAAAAAACATAACTGAAAGTATCCTCCATTCTTTCCCTCATGCTTCTTTTTGGCCACAGTGAGACTTGCATTTTGGTACTCAAAATTCTCACTCTTCCAAACTTGGTTAGTTTGACTAGCATTTCCTTCTTGAACAAGATGAGACCTAAATTGTTTAATTTCTTCCTCTTTTAAAATACTAGTTTTCTTTTTCTAGTTGTACATAGGCCATCAAGTGATTCCCTTCATGATGCAAAACCAAAGTTGCTTCAAAGAGCAAGGAAGGCTCAATAGATTCCACTATCGAACACCAAGATATGATGAGCTTTAGACACTTTGATTGGACAGTAGACTCACCAAGTTGTTAGTGCAAAATTATGTCGCTTCAAAAGCTATGAGAAATTTCATCACACAAGGTTGTCACCCTGCTGAATTGCAGAGGAAAACCATCAAACGGGTATCCTACATGTCATATCTTCTTCCACCTCTACTTTGGGCATTAATCAATTATTTTTGAGAGTGACTGTGTGAAGTATGTCAATGTAAATGGTGAACTCGTAGCAGTTTCCCTTTTAGCTGTGGTGAATTTGGTATCATCTAGGACTAGCACCTTAACATCATTTGTTTCTGCAATTTAAGATTAATCACGGATTGTCAAGGCCTACCTAGACTTCCACTTTGTTTCAGATTATAACAAGATCCTGTTTGGTAGGAATTGAACCTAGGTTATTTTTACAACATCAAACTTGTCAATAGACCACAAAGGATGATATGTTTAATATTTTTTAGATAACTAGAACATGTGTTTGATTAAATGGAACTTCCCTGTTACAAAGTGGGTGAAAATGCAATAAAATTGCTTCTAATTATTCAAATGGAAAGTTACTAGATCATCTTCAATATAAGATAATTTGTAATTGCTGCTGGAAGCCCTTATTATCTCATTAGGTAAAGTGACCTTAAGGAGGAAAATATTGAATTATTCTCAATGTTTCTTCAAGTTTTAGGAATGGAATTTTTTTCTTGGATTTTAGGAATGATGAGGGGATGATCACCTATGAAAAATTATATAAAAATAATAGTTGAAGTAAATAATTTGCAACTTTTTTTAGTAATAACTTGATTCAAATTCCATTATCAAACATTGAGATTCCACGTTAATGATAAGAATGCATAATTTGATACTCATAGACATCGATAAATTAGCATCCATTAATCCAATGATCAATTGAAAGTAGTCATATTTATTTCATCTCTGTAAGGTCTTGACACAAAGTACAAATTTAGATTAAAATTCAAAACTAAATGAAAAAGTACAACAAAATGTTTAGCTGCATTGAGCATAAAACTCTATAATTGAAGTCAATGTAGGATGTTAATATCATGAATTTGCTCCCCATCATTAGAATTGTTAAGACTCATGTAGCTACTATGATGAGATCCTAGCAAATCTTGGTTGCACAAAGTTTTGTCTAATTAACTTGCACCTACCTAGCAAGCTCTACATCTTGTTGTGCTGGTTGGACTTTCCATGGGCTTAATTGTCTTGTGATAGTGAGATGTGGGGCATTGTGTGCAACAAGCTTCTCCTCTCTCCTATGTAAACATGTTTCTTTTAACAAAATGGATAAAACCATATGTAGATAATTCCTCTCAATAGCAAAAGAACAAGAAGCCATGACATGGGATAGATTGCAAGCATACAATGATAGAGGTCTATATACTTGCCACGAACTAACTGATTTTTCCTATGCCAAAGTTTGCATATCTATCTTTTTTGCGCTCTTGTAGCTATGAACATGAGAAAATTTAATTCAATGAGATTTGATCAATGCAACATTGTCTACACTACACTTTTCTTGAGGGCCTTCATGAAGCTTGTCTTTACATCCTTATCATCAATAAGAACATTTCTTAGCCTATCTAGAAACAATTTTGGTTTGATTGTGTACATGGCCATGTGTAATTGAGTGTTTAGCTTCTCCCACCTCAATTGAACGAAGAGTTGAACATGCTCATGGTAGAACTTCAAATTGGGGTCTCTTTGGTGAATTGTGACCATATTTGGCCAAGCATGCTATCTAAGCACTAACAAATCTCTCTAAGGTTGGGGGCCACTAGATTCCCAATATTTGATGATTAAAAACATGAGATACAATGGATTTACTATATCAAACTGACCAATGGGAAGCACCAACCACCACTTCATTCTCTCCACCCTTGACTCCCTCCACACAGTCCACTCCTAAGTCGTGACTAATAGTTGCAAGGACTCCTACAACGCAGGCATCTTATCCAATAAAATAAAATAGGATGTAAATTTGGTCTCTATTTGTTTGAGGAATTTCTTTTTAAAAAAAAAGACTAGAATAGTGTAACATGAGATGTGGTGGTTGTAAACAAACATTGACACCTCCATTGCATCCACCGTGATCTTATGACCCACTTGATTTTTCCAACATCTTTGAATGCATTGTTCATAGCACACACATAACAAGGGGTATAACAAATTTGCTTATAGGTAGCCTTAGTCAATTTCCTCGTTGCATCAATTTGAACATCATTTTTTAGGAAACTTTGCATATGCGCACTTTTCCTAAACAATCAATTGTTGTAAGGTCAATCCTTCCTTGTACATGATTACATTAATGAGTGTTCATTATTTGATACATTCCCTTCCATCCATGATGATATTGTATGTATGTGAGACCCTTGTGACCTTTATCCCCTCCATCAACAATTCAATTTAGAATAATTTGGTTGGGATGGAGTTTCTTAATTTGGTCCCACCGGTAAGTACATAAAATGAACCCACTTCACCATTCCATTCACCTCAACAGTTAGAACCACATGAGTTTGTAGAAATATGCCTTAAAACACTTAGGGGAAGGGCAAGGAATTGGAGGCATAGTGATATCCCTTTTATTCACTAATAAATTCAACACTCTACTTAAGTGTGAGGTTTTTTCAAAAGTCAACCCCCTTGCCAAGGATAAGGAAAAGTTGACTCTAATAATGATGCCTTTCCACTCTAGAGAGAAAATGATTACATCTCCAATGTCTGCATGAATGTTGTGCTTTGTTTAGATCAACAATGGTTGTATATTGCTAGAAAATTGTCTTGTTGATTGGCCCCTTCAAATAAACATAAAGTTATCTAGTACATTTCAAGTGTAAACAAACCAAACAACATTTTTATAACTTTTCCATTCCTCAAAGCGAGGGGAAAGGGGTGCAATGAGGTGGGATGGGGGCAACAGGGGGTTCAAGCGAAATTGGAGCAAGGCAATATTGGGGCAACATTTTTTCTCCTTCCTTGTCGTTGAAACATTTGTTATGTCATCTAAATCCTTAGGGTTTTTTTAAAAATCTCACAACTTGAAACCTTTTGTTTAGTTGGAATTTGTTTCTCATATAATTTGTACTTGAGCTATACACAAAGGGTCATTGGAGTTACTCAAGTGTAATGGATAATTATCTTTTAGATGATATCTTATTTGCACAAGTCTATTGCCAATTTTGAGCATTTAATCCTATATTAGTGAATTTCCCTTTCTTTGCAAGTTTCACTGTATGTAGATGTTGTGTATCTATGGTTAGGGTTAAAATATTTGCTAATATCATTATGCTCCTATGATGATTTAAAGGTTGCATTTATCTTATATAGAGAGTAGATGCCTTGAAAATAGTATTTTCCTTTAATAAAAGATATAATGAACATGATTTGTGTATTTCAATTGTGTTAATTTATTTGTTATGACAATTAGTAATATGTTTCTTATATGTGCAGGAGGCTGCTATTTCAAAAACTAAAGAACTTAAAATGCTATGTGAAAGAGATATTTCTACAATGTTTGATGGAAGGCCTGTCAATATTATTGGAGAGATCAACAATTTCTTAGGTTAATTATAGATAGATTATACCATGTTTGCTTTGCAGATTGTTAAATGTAGGAAGTAGGAGGTTAAGGGATAGCAATCTTAAACTCCTTGGGTTGTATACTCTCCCTATATGTGCCTCTTTGGTTTCCTTTTTAGATGCAACATTAATTATAATTTTTAGGTTTGCTCGTGTATTTTTAAATTTGCTTTTGAGAGAACTAAAAAAATGAGTGCAAAGTATTTTTAGGATATAAGAGGTCAATTTTGTTTCCGCCATATGCCTTCATTTGTTTACCCCAGTATAGTGTTTGGAAAATAGTAGGCCAATTTTCTTTTGTAGTTATTTATGGGCAAAGAACATTCTTTACAATCATTCCTATGGGACTAAAATTTTATGAGAGGGTTATCAATTAAGTTTTAGGTTGATGAAATATTGATAATAGTCATAGCTTATCTTGAAAAATGGGGAAGTACTAGATTTTAACTACTTTCATATGTATACATCCTTTTCCACTATTAATAATAGAACAAAAAAATGATTATATTTACTCAATGACTTTTAGTTTCCATATCCATATTATTTAGGAAAACATCCTTGACAAAAATCGTGTAAAGATATGAAGTGAATTTTTTGTTTGGAGAGATTATTATGGCGCCCCTTCACATATTGTTACCCAACAATGTGATCCACAAAAAATAAGCATCAATTACTTGGCATTGTATTCATTTGTCGATTTTTTCCTTTTTCAATGAAATGGAATCTTGACAATTTATGATTCTACAAGTTGCAAACATGCACCTTTGTTGAAATAGTTTGTCAAAATTTTCCTAGAAAGTTCAAGTATGTTGTATCCTTTCAAAGATCTTATAAATATTGTCTACAAAGAATGAATTAATATCTAACTAAACAATCCAATAGAAGAATGAGCTTACTGATTCATATGGTGCATATTCACAATCATTTATTTATTCCTATGTACTTAGGTATTTGTGGCCTTTTAAAGTTACTTGATTACTAGGCCTATATTAAGCCTATATTTTCATCTTTCAACTTCTTACACTTTCATCCCTTGACCTACTACAAAGGTTTACTAATTGGTCCTAAGCTTCTTTGTTTTGGGGTTTTAAATTGATCTCAAATTGAATCATTTTGGCTTCTTTAGATCACATTTGACCCTTGGTCTCATAAAGAGCATGCAATATCTTCATTGTAGTGAAACTTTTTGTACATTTGGGTTTTAATAATACTCCATTTTATTAAAATCCCACAAACACAGTGTGTTGATTAGGAAAATTTGTAGTGAACTCCTAAAATGCATGTAGTACTTCCCCCCTCCCCCTCTCCTTCCCCTTGGCCCCCCATATGAGGAGTTTGGGGCAAGTAATCTAATGAGTCTTCTTAATGGATAATATGTTCTTTGAGTCTTATTTGTTAATTTCCTTTTGGACCAATAGTTAAGGATTACCTATCTCTGTCGAGCAATTTAGAAATATGTTCCCCCAATTTTTAAGGATCTTTGGGTTTCATTAGGTAATATATTGTCTCTACTTTGTGTTATTCAACACCTTTTCTTAGAAAAAGACCTCAAACTTGAAATTTTGTTCAAAGTTTCATGTGTCTCTATTGTTTTGTCCATGTTTTGTAAGCCTATGCATTGTAGAAATGCTCAAGTTTCATTTAAATATTCCTTACTGCTCTACCCACATACAACTCATTCATATTTATCAATGCCCACATGTATATTACCATGTTTGCTAAATGGAGCATCCAACTATATTTTACCTATATGCATTTTATAGGCAGTGGTGTGGATGGTGTTTAGTGGAATGTCCCCTTCCTAAGCAATAGTTAGTTGTTTGATTAGCCTATTCCTCAAGTTCCCATAGGTTAATGTGGTTTGGTTAGGGGACTCCACATTTTTTGGAGATCGTTTTGTCCAACCATTTGATAGTTTCCTTGTGTGGCAATAAGTTTGAGATTACAAGAGTTTCCTTTTGGCACTTTTTGGAGCATTTTTTAGCACTTGACACAATATTACTATTTTTAGAAAGTCATCTCCTCGGCATCGACTTGGCCCTTTCACATCGATTTTTCCTCAGCATGATTAATTATGGAATTTAATGTTTATTTGGTGATATTTTATGGCTTAGGGAAATTATTTTAAATAACATTAAAGCTATAAGTTAAATTAAATACTTAGTGTAACTTTTAATATTTAAAAGTGATTATGAAATGGTGTCTAGGGGACATAAGGGACTATTTAAAAGTTAAATTTAAGTTATTTTGAAAAGTGGATGCCTACATGGAAGCCATAAGGGGGATTGAATAAAAATAAATTAAATGTTTATTTCCCCAAGTTGGGCATGGGGTTTTGGAGAGGAAATAAAAAGTTGAGAACGCATTTTTGGAAACACATGCTTGGAAATTTAGGAGAAATATTACAAGTTGAACATCATTCTTCCACAACTTTGTAAAGACAAAAACCCTTACAAAGATCATCCATTTCGAAAGTCCAAGATCTTTTCTAGTGAATATTACATGTGATTTCATTCAAGGATCACACATGAGCTACATGGTTTCAAATTTTGGAGAATTTGCCTAGTGTTTCGAGACAAATTTTAAAGGGCAGGTTGAAGAGGATTAAACAACAAATTTGAAGACCAAAATTACAAGTTTAATCCTCCTTTTTGTTGGTCGCATCATTCCCAAGGTAGGTCGTACTACCCTAGGAACAACATGGGAGCCGAAGGTTGAATCACCCAAGTTTTGGGCAAGAATTTGTTGGAGCTTGTGGCACCTAGAGTTGGAGAAGACTTAGCAACAAACTCAGAAGTGAACAACAACATTCTGAAGGAGATTTTAAGCTTTCATTGAGTTCTAGGGTTGTTGGTCATAGTCCAGTTTCATTCTATTTTCAAACAACAACAAATGGGTAATGTCTGGAATGTTATTCTAAGAGCCTTATGATCATTTTGTGAATATGAAAATCCTTATTTGATGATTGTTTAATACTTTTGTAATAAATCTAAAATATATTATAGTTTGTGGGCATTCCTAAATAGTTGAGTTTTTGGCATTTTATAATGGCATATTTGTGTTGGTTGTTATTATCATTATTTCTCCATATTGCAAATCTCAAACTGCAAAACACGGTAGAAACAAAACACAAAACAAAATAAAAATAGGGTACATATTGCAGTGGTATCAAAGAAGTATCTTGCCATCTTGGAGGGTTTGTTAAAAACAATGGCATGACAGTGGAATGAGTAATGCAACCATCTTTTACTCATTACTATAATCTAAGAAGAAACAAGTCTAATCCTAATTTTGGAGGTCAACTAGAGTGGTGTATTTGTAGTTGTTAACATGGGTGACATAGAACAACGGGAACCTAGTGCCAAAGAGATGTTAAATGATCTTGCTAGAGGGTAGTGAGACTTACAACAAAGTTTAGCTCAAATATGGCATTAATGAACCAACATATGTTGGGAAATAACAATGGTGGGAACAATGCTAGAAACAATGGGGGAAACAATGGTGGCAATACTGGGCACGAAAGGAACACTAGAAATGGAGATAGTTCAGTTGATAATAGGGTTGTGAATCAGCGCATTCTGATAGGAGCAACCAGCTCAAGATCTCTCATGCCTAACTTTCCACCAAGGATTAACCTGTGGATTGAAGAAGAGCCCACACAATAGGAGTTACATGACCAAAGGATCGAAGGAATTCAAAACTTGAGTTTCGGGCTAAAATGTCCTTTTGAGACTACATGGACCTTAGATTGAAACATAGGTCAAAATAGAGGTGGTAGGCAACAACACATTTAGAGGAAGGTGGGAAAATTTCCATTTCGTACTATGATGGTTTAGGAAAAACTCCAGTTAGAGCACGGGTTCAAAAATTAGACACTTTTTAGCTTAACTCGATGCCAGAGGATGAGGCCATTAAATATGTTTCTTTTCACTTAGATGGTAGTGCTCATGAGTGGTGATATCACATAATGATCACCTTAGGCCATGATCAAATTGAATCCTATGCAGAGTTTACAAAGAGGTTAAGTGATAGAGTTGACAAGAAAGATCCAAAATTGCATTTTAAGGAGTTGGCGCAATCGAAGCAATAGGGTTCAGTGGATACTTACATTGCAGATTTTTAGAGCTTATTCGTGTTGGTAACCGATATTTCTTATAGGAGATTGATTGTGTTGTTTGTGGATGGACTTTTAGATCCATTGAGGGGTTGGATTAAGGCACTTAGTCCACCTACTCTACAGGAAACCATTAAAAATGCAAGGGATATGGAATCTTCTATATCTAGAAGTAAATCCAGTCTAAGGGATTCCTACATAAGAAGGACAAGGACGAACTTTTATTGTGTATTGTGACTCACATTTTCAGTTTTTCAGACTAAAAATAAACTCTTTGTAATACATTATCAAACAAGAAATACATATTTTCAGACTATATATGGTTGCAAGAGCATCTTCTATCAATAAAATGAGCATTTTTACCTTCAAAATTTTGTTTATGTTATGTTTGTGAGGTAATTGATGTCTTTTTCTATGATTTTCATATTGGAATCCTCAAGTGGGTGTCTTATTTCTATCATTTCAAAGCAGAGGAGATATATTTGTATAGGTTACTCTTTGTGTCTTAGTTCAAACAGTTGTTAGGTTGTGAAGAAAACATATTTTCCTCCTTTCTAAAATTACAAGAAACACAGACCTTTCGGTGGAACACTTATATAAAGATATGTCACACTTTTGTTGTGCATAAACAGCTGGAAAATTTATTAGTTGTATGTTCAAAACAACAGTCCAAAATTTGAAAATAACACATTTCTTGTGCATCACCCTAGTAATAAGTTCATTTCAAGAAATTATTTCTATCTTTTTTCATCAAGTGATTAGTTTAAGTTAGGTTAGGTGAGACGCCAAGGGAACCAACCCTTTCTCTAGATGTTCTTTCCTGTTTAGGTGACCCACATCCTAGAAAATTCCCCATGTTTCACTAGTAAGCTAAGTTTTGCAACTTAGCAAGGGCACAATATTGAGTGATAACAATACTCACAACTAGATACACTATCATAGATATCTTTTTTTATTAGATGGATAGTAGGAGGGGGTGCCTTAGGATAGCCCTTAGACCAAGTGTTCATACTATGCATTTAAAGTTTATACTAAGGATAATTTATCCCTTATACAATCAATGATTTTGTGATCCTATCAAATTATCAAATCTTAAAGTGAGAATATCAATGAAACCCAATTCAATAAAGAATTGTTACATCAATGAAAGTGAATGCACAAACAAGAAAATAAAAAAGTAAACTATTTTACCTCCACAAACATGCCTAAACTCACTCCATTGTATGTGATGATAATGTTGTAAATAATGATATGTGGATTTCTCTTAACTTACATAACCTTGATTCACATAATGGATGCAAAGATGGTTTGATTTCTCAAAAAATTTGGAGCGGTTGAATGGCTTAATGATGGGTCTTTTAATGTTGGGTTATGACATTTTATCTTTTATGCCCAAGATCCCCAATATCATAGAGATGTGCATTTTTTACCTATCGACGAGATGACAATTACTTTGGAGGATGTCTAGAGGATTCTGATGATCTAATTGATTCATGGCGAATGAGTTATTTATGATACTAACTCTGGAGAGAGTGTATTGGAGAGAGTTGTTTTGGATGATTACGTAGGTTTTGAGGATGAAGAGATGAACCTAAGGTGGGTGATGGGGAGGTTTGATGTTCTACCATTGGTATTGGATGGGTCAATTGGGGAAGTCTTAGTTCCTAATTGTAAATCTCGCGGATTTCCCTTTAGATAGGAGAGGGTATTGGAGTAGATGCTCAACAAGGCCAATGTATCATGTAGAGTGACGCAGTTGTATATTTTGGCCTGGGAGAACATCACAATGACACGAATAGTTGGATGGAGAGTTTGGGGAGTGGTATGTTATATGCTTTTGTATATGATAGAATTTTGACATATTGGTGGCTTGGAAATCTCGCCTATTGGAGACACATTTGTTATAAGCTAGATAGAGTTAACTAGAGGTCATAGTAGCTATATGAGGCGTGGGTAGATGATGCCACTCATCTTGTATACTAAAGATAGTAGAGATATCTAATTAGTCAGATTGCTCATATTATTGAGAAATATACTCTAGAGTGGGTTTGAAGATAGTTAGGTGAGGTGCAGGGTCTACCAGGAGTGGAGGCCATTTTTCTCGCACCTAGAGACAGATCAAAGATTAGGGACCTATGATATCCCTTGATACTATTATCGCATATTTTGAGGTATTAGTTCTAGTATAATAGGCATAGGGAGTATCCATATTAGATGTAAGAACTAAAATCGAGTATGATGCATGGTGGGCACAACACATGCCCATCAAATTAACACATCCAAGTGTTGGTAGAGTCGATAGATGAATGAATGATCTAGATCCATCGATGGCTCATTGATAGAGGTAAAAATTTATAGGATCCAAAGGGGGAGATGGAGGTGGTGTCAATGTTGGTGGAGGGGATGAAAGATAGGGAGGAGGATATCAAGGATAGGGAGGATGAAATAGCGGCCAGGTAGGAGTAGATCAGGGTCAAGGCTATAGAGATGGAGATGATGGATGGGGGGAGGAGGCCATTGAGGGTTAATGCAGGATACAGGTAGGGTAGAGTGGAGGTGGAAATGAGGGAGATCAGGGTGAAGATGATGGAGGATATAGGGACCTACAAGTATGGTTGGTGACTACCCTGTTCGAGTGCGATCAAGATTAGAGAGAGAGAAACTCAGGACAAGTAGAGTGATACTTGGCTCAAGATGAGAGGGATAACATATTTGTATTTTTGACTTAGAGGATAATTGAGAGATATGTTGTGATAGCAAGGAGACAACAAACAAATATATTGGGTGGAGTATCCATGATCTAGGTAATGGGAAAGATATAGAAAACCACCTTAAAGGCCACTTACTATAGGACCCTCTATGAGAGATAGGTACCTACAAATTGTTGGGCTCCTAGTTTCTCGGCTTGAAGTCGATTGAGGACCTCTTGATCAAAGAGATCGCAAGGGAGATCAATCATGGGGGGACTGTTAGGACCACCACCACCTATAGCATAGGAACCAACAAGTCAAGGCCCAACAACACAGCCAAGAGTGGGCATTCCTCCTCGTGCACCATCAACTGGGAACCCAAAAGGTGGGAGCTCAACCTTGAGACACATTTTGTATATTGTGTATTTTGATGTAGAAATGTATGATTTTTCTTGTAGGCTATTGTATTTATGTATATTCATGGCTCGTGTATACCATTGTATAGACACTTTATTTATGATGTATCATGACATAGTTTTGATATATATGAGATGAGATATTTTAGTGCCAATCTAGGATCATTTATGATTATATATTTATACAAATGATTATCTTAATGATGATTATATGTGATGATGATTTCATTTGATGATGCTATATGATGTATATGATGATTCTATTGAAACTATAATAATAATGATTAATGCAATAGATTACAATATGATGGATTATGATGATTATGCTATGATTTATATGATGTGATGCTATGATTTTACCTCTGATTCTATGATGACCTATGTGATGATTGTACTATAATATTATGATTGATGATGTTCTTTGCTCATGATTATGGATGTAGGATATCTAGATGTTATGACTTATACTAATGAGTATGTATACAAGGACTTTATGGATGCAATGGGATATAATTTTATGTTTCATGATACATGGATAGAATAATTAGTAGGATGGGGATGAATTAGTAAGATAGAAGAAATGATGTAGGATGTAGGATGTATAATATTGATGAATAGATGATCTTGTTGATCAAATATCAAATAATGAAAGCTCTATGGGATGAGTATTGGATACGATATGGATAAGTGATAATAGGATGGAAAAGTAATTTTTCTTTGCTTTTAGTTATGCTAAAAAATATAAAGAGCAATCCTTATTTTGATATAGAAAATGGACATTATGCACCAATGTATGAAGAACTAGAGTGACGTTGTATCTCTTGCATATACTTTGATTATGAAAACAAATAGGATCATCCTTATTCATACTAGACATACAGAAACCTTGTTTGAATGTGAAAAATAATATGACTTAGAGCAAGATAATCCTAGTGCACAAAAGGTATGAATGGCCTAATATGCAAAGGACTTTTTTTATGCAAAAAGTTACCTCAATGCACACAAGGCAAGTATTCGTTGTGGTTTATTATAAGAACATCCCAAAAACACAACATATGAAAGAAATGACCTGTGCACTATTATATTCTCCTCTAGAAACACCAACATATTGAAATATCAATATGTCTTCAAAGTGTTGGAAGGGGACAAAAAGATAAACCAAAAGAAATGACCAACTAACAAAATATATTAATAGCCATCATATATCTTTTCAAAGAGAGTGTGTTTGTTATCCTGGATTGTGCCTATTGTAGGAAATATGTATCCATTAAGGCATATATTGGGATGATGAATTGAATGATTAGGCAATTGGTATGTAGGTAGTGGGTTGATTCAAAAGTGATCCTTATCTTACAATTTCTCATGAATGCTCTATGTTTCAACTAAATTGTAGTTTGTTTTTTGCTTGATTGTCAAAGATAATTGTGGTGATGAATGAGTTATTAAATAGGTGATTATTTTATTTTGGATGAGTTAATTTGTGTAGGTTTTGATTTATTTTTGGATTTTTGGAAGAAGAAAAAAATAGATTTTTGGAGTATGTGATGTTTTTGGATTTTTTTAATTTTCAATGTTTTTGGATTTTGAAATATTTTATGTTTTTTAATATTTTAGTTTAAGACAATAAAAAGGATCCAATATAATGACTAGATCTAAAAAACCCTCAATTAGGTGTAGGATCATTTATCATGGGATGAGTGGATTGAATATATTATTATATTAGATGGGATGGATAATGCTAGAAACCGGTAATTACCAAGCCATGCTAGGTGGATAAGTGAAAAATGATAGATAAATGAGTGTGGATGGGATTCTAAATTTATATAGAATGGGATGGATAATAACCTAATATATGGTAGATGGTTCTTACTAAACATGACACTTGTACATAGGTGTTCACCATGGTACTTGTCTAAAGCACCACCAAAGTGGTTTTAACTAGAGAATAATTTTATCTTTAATTTTTTTATTTTTTGGATTTTTCTACACATGATTCTTGTAAATAGGTTTTCACCATGGTACTTTCCCAAGACACCATCGAAGTGGCTTTCACCATTGAATAGATTATTTCTCTTTACTTTTTTATTTTTAATTGGGATACTTGGAGGGTTAAGCATAATTTTTTTTGAGATGGTTATTGTTGATGGGCTCTTGTAAAGGCTCACCTTCAAATTTTTCAAGTTGGTAAGCTCCTGATCCATAGCTCTTTGTGATAAAAAATGGTCCCAACCAGTTAGGCTCAAACTTTTCTTTGTTGTTATGCTCTTATTGATTTTTTTATTTTCTTTGAGAAATAGATCACCTGCTCTAAATATTTGGGTCTTGATCTTTTTTGTTGTAACTACAACAAATACAATTTTGATAGGATTGTAAATGATTCAATGCATTAATAAATATTTCATCTAGTAACTCTAACTCTTGTAGGTTGGATACCTAATACTCATTATTGATGTGATGTTCCAAGGATACCCTAAAGAAGGGAGTTTGACCTCAATAGAAAAATGGCTTCAATACCAAAGACTAGTGAATATGGAATAGCACCCATAGGTGTCTAAATTATAGTAGGATAGGCCCATAAGGTGGAGTGAATTTGAAGGTTTAAGTCACTGCCAGAGTCATTGACTATCTTATTTAGGATCTTAAGTATGGTTTTATTAGAAGCCTCAACTTGATTGTTTCCTTGTGGGTAATATGGAGTTGAAAAGTGATGTTATATATGGAACTAGGTGCAAATGCTATGAACGTCTTGCTGTTTAAAAAATGTTCCATTATCTATGATAATGGAATGAGGAACACCATACCGAAAAATAATGTAATTAAGGATAAAAAATTCTATTTGTTTAAAAGTTATGTATGTCAATGAAATGACTTCTATTCACTTCATAAAGTACTTAGTGGTGGTGGTAATGAATCTATGGATGTTAGATGAGGTGAAAGTAAATTTTCCTATAAGGTCAAGTCACCATTGTGAAAAGGGTCAAGGAGTGGTAAGCAGTTGCAACTCTTGAGCAGGTGTATGAATTAGATCTCCATGTTGGTGAAACTAAAGACATTTCTTTGTAAATTTGTGTGCCTCTTGATCCATAGTAGGATAATAGTAACTTATTCTCAATAACTTCTTAGGAATAGTAGAACGTGACCCACAAACATCTTAATGGACCTCATATAAGGTGGTTTTATCTTCTTCTAAGTTTAAACATCTAAGTATGGTACCATCAAGACTCTTTTTGTATAGTGTATCACCAAGGATGGAGAAGTAGGATGAGTGGTAGATAATTGTTTTATTTTGATTACTAGTTAGATTGGGTGGAATGGTAATATTATGAAAGTAACCATATATACTTTGATACCATGGTGAATCAGGACCAACTATTTTGCACACGAGTTCTAACTCTAGGACATTAAATTAGGAACCAATAGTTGTTTGACTAGAAATTCACATTTTTTGCTATTATGAGACATATCTAAAAGAGATCTAATAGTTTTCATATTATGTGAAACTTTATTGTTCAATTTTGGTATTTTTTCAAAGGAGATATTGGAAAAATATTGCTTGAAACTATCAACCATTCTATTATATGGTAGAAACTTATCTTTTGTATGGTACTCATCATTAACTTATTTGATAACTAGTTTTGAATCTTCAAACTTGAAGCTCTTTCATGTGTCACTGGATTGCCATTCTTAGTCCTATAATGAGTGCTTCATATTCAACAATATTATTGGTACATGGAAATTCTAGCTAATATGCTTTGTGAATACAATCACCTTGAGGAGTGATGAATAGGACTCCTACCCCTAAACCATGTTGAGTGTGGGATCTATCAAAGTATAATTTCCATTAGTTTTTGGAGTGATAGTGATTTTTTTCATTTAGAAATCTTATTTAAGTGTATTGTCATCATATAGAGGTTCCTTTGCTAGTTGGTTGTAATGATTTATCCTTTGATTGTCTTTAGGTCCATATATTTTATGTTAATCTTGCTCAATATTATTACCCATTTAGCCATGTGATTAATGAGTATTGCTTTACACAACATACACTTCAATGGATCAAATTTTGAGATGAGTTTAGTCAGGTGATTAAGCATGTAGTTTTGAAGCTTCTATGATGAAAAGACAACATCTAGACATTCTCACTCAATAGGTGTGAAGTTAAGCTCATATCTTACTAACGTATTTTTGATGTAGTAGATCGCTCTCTCTTTTTTAGAATCATCATGTTGTGCTAAGAGATCTCCTAATATCACTATTGTAGAAATGTATAATATCAATGAATTTCCTTGAATTGCTTGCATCAATATTGGTGGTGAAACAAGGTAATCCTTTAATTTTCAAAGCTTGGTGGCACTTCTCGTCCCATTTTAATATGACGTTTTTATGAAGGAGATGAGAATATAGATGAAATTTATCTGCTAGTTGGGCTATGAATGACTAAATTGACTATAGTTTCCCTTAGAGATTGTGAAGTTGCTTAAGATTGTTTGGTAGAAGCATCTGAATTATTTCTTTCACTTTTATGGGGTCAACCTTAATACCTCAATGAGATACAAGGTATCCCACTAGTTTTCTTGAAGTGACACCAAAGACACATTTCTTACGATTGATCCTCACTTGGTATTTCTCTATTATGTCAAGATTTGTCTAAGAACATTCAAATGTCCTTTTCTTGTTATGGATTTTTCAAGTAAGTCATCTACATAGTTCTCCATTACTTTGTGGAATATATCACAGAAGATTATTGTCATTGCTCTCTGATAAGTTGCACCATCATTATTTAGACTAAAAGGCATTACGTTCCAATAGTAAGTACACCAAGAACTTTTGAAGGAAATCTTATGTTAATTTTATGGCGCTATGTGAATCTAATTGTATCCAAAGAAACCATCCATGAGGGAAAGAATCTCTTGTCCTATTGTTGAAAATATACAATGATATCAATGTTTGGTAGTGGAAATTCATCTTTTGGACAAGCTTTATTTATATCTCTAAAATTAGTGTAAATGTGGATGCCTACTGGATTTGACAACATAGATAATATTTGAAACCCATTCTAGATAGTTTATGAGCCTAATGAAGCCAACATCTAGGATTTTTTGTAATTTCACTTTGACTAATGGTGCAATTTGAGGATTAATTTTATGAAGTTTATATTTTACTAGTTTAGCCTCTAGATAGGCTGTCAAATGATGGATTGCTAAAGTTGTATCAAGTCCTATAATGTCTATATATGACCAAGGAAAAATAAATATCTCAAGGAATGTTGTGAAATAATTTTTTTCCTCTGGTGTCAATGATGCAATGAAGAATTTGATCTTAAGACTATTGGTTGTTCCAAAATTTATCTCTTTTGATGCTTCTACTTATACTAGGGATTTGTCTTGATATTTAGCAATAATTGGGAGATCAGATCCTTCATCTTTAGGTGCCTTAGAGAGGCTTTCATCTTTGGGTATGTACTTTATTTTTACCTTTTATAGATCTGAGAGTACCATGTTGTGGCATTCACTAGGGGATAAACTTATTCTTTTATATTTTCACTTTTGTGACTAAAGGATTTGATTTTCCCCCCAAATCATGCTTGTGTATCAAGTTGTATGACAAATCTTGCTTTGTAATCTCCAAGTGGTATGTTTTCTCTAAGTTGTTGAAAATAAGGTGAAGTAAAGTGTAGAGGAAAACTAATGTGTTATGGACTTGGTAAATTGTACACAATTCATGGGTGTGTCAAGTTGAACAGTCCTCTTGACATTGCAAGCCTACATTAAATCATCAACCAAGGTGCATAAAATTATGATGGTACTTCACTATATATATCTTCACAGGATCGTGCTCACCTAAATTACTCTATGCAAACTTATTCAAGCTATTCTACCCTACTGGAAACAGATAGAATTGCAAAAACAATAAAAGTAGTTGCATAACCTAATGGCTACAGGCACCTGCAACATAAGTTGCAGATGACTACTAATGATGTACAAGAGCATAATTAATCTAAAACTATTTAGAATGATAAAATAACCAATTCTAATCTTTAGAGTACTATGATTTATCTCTATTCATGAACAGCCATGACTTTAACTAACCATAAACTATTATATTTTGCAATGCACGTGTAAGATAATAAAAACATAATTAATGGAAATACATAAATAAACAAATAGATAGATGAAGTGAAGAACAATACCTGAGTGGAAAGCTCAGAAGAATATCTCACTTAACTTAAAGCCAAATATAAATTAGATTCTTACGCATCCATGCATCATACAACTCCATTCATTACAAAACACCAAATATTCAGACATAATCCTTCTTGTAGATTTTATTCCATAATATCATTTTAACATGTTTTTGGATAACTGAAAAACTAGAAAACTACTAAATGCTAATAACTTGTAACAATAAACTAACTGAACTATGAACTCATCCCCTGAATTTATACAAAATGGGGATATTTTTATTCAAAATGCTAACTAGCTAACTAACTGCAATCATAAATTCCACTCCTAGATACAAGGATGTGGAATTAAGATTGACTTATTCATCTAACTGAAAAGCAAAAAGAGGCCTATTCAAATAATAACAGATTCCATGTGAAACACATAGGCAAACATCCAACATTCTAGAACAAGTATCTTTCCAACATTTATTCCTTCCTTAATGACCATGCTTAGCTCCACAGCTTCCTGCACTTTGAACGGCTTGAACTTCATTAATTCCCCATTCTGATGCTTTGGTACTCTCTACAAATACTCCATTCTGGTTACCATGTGTTGAGTTGTAGAGAGATTAATCCATACAAAATTCATATGCAACTAACCACCGTAATTAAATCATAGCATTTCATTCATTCATATATATTCATATTTAAACCATGCATTTCTACGAATATTTTCACCATATTTCATTTCCACAAAAATGGGTTCAAGGTTGCAAGGTATGCATGAAAGGATAACATATTATGGAAGTATTGTCTAAAAGGTACTTTGTAAACATTTGTAAAGTGTCTTACAAGTATAATAAAAGTAATAAAAAGCTACTAATAACCAGAACCATCATTCCCCCCAACTTGTCATTTTGCTTGTCCTCAAGAAAAAATACCAAACTAAATCACCTAGGGAAGAAGATTGCAAAACAAAGTGATTTTTCTAAGATCCATGACTATGTTGACTCCTTGTCCCTGTCTGAGGTAGAAACCATTGTAGCATGCAAGCTTATTCATCTTGTCTAATTCTACATTCTTGTCCTGCTCATTACTTTGTCTAGTCCAATGTGGAATTGGGTGAAGTAGGATAGGTGGGTGGTAAGTCAGTGGAAGCCACTCCACTCCCCTTATTCTTGAGATCTCAATATAGTTGTGTAACCTCTCAAATATGTTCATAAAGTTGTGCAGGGAGTGAGGCCCCTTCCTCTGCAATTCAGGAATCGGACTATTCCATCTATTTTCCACATGTATCAGGTAGTTTTGAAGAGTGGTCACTGCCAGAAGGAGTCTTATCCATTGAGTAATGACTCTATCAGGATTCGTTGCTTCTTTTCTAAGTTGTAGTACCATTGTTTTATTTTGTTCTTCATTTTTCTCCATTAATTCTCCACGAAGCTGTTAATTTCTAAAATAAGATGTGAGGGCTCTTACTTGCAAATCCCCTACATCAATCATAGGATTCCATTCAATATCTTTTGCCATCACATAATTATGCAAATAATATTCACATGACTAGTCTTGCTCCTCTAAACTGATTTTGTTGAATAAACTAAGAAAACTATGTCTCTTATTCAAAGCAAAGGCCTGGTCATTAATAAACTTATTGAATTAAAATTTGAGAAATTTTTCCTTTAATAACAATGCATATACACTAGATAGAGGTCTACATTCAACTATTTGAATAGCTCTATCGACCAATTCTGTCAATTTCTCCTCCAGTCCTTTCAATCCAAATCCTTGGTTTCTAATGATGCATTCAAAATTTGTTTTTCTTTTCCCCAGTTTTCTCTTTCCTACTTGAATTGGGTAGTAATTTTCATCAATTCAAAGCCTAAATACAAAGTAGTATGGTAGGCTATTGTTTTTGCAATAGGGGGTTGTTGATCTAATGCTACATTCAAATCAGTTCCCATTTTACCTTCTACCATCTATGCCAGCAGGTCCAATTTATTTCTATGGTTGTAGGTATGTATTCTTTCTTCCATCTCCTTGATTCTCATTTCCTTTTCTTTTTATTTTTGTTCATACCATTTCACCTGTTCTTCCAATTGCTTTATCTTTTCAAGGGCTTCTTTAAGCTTCTTCCTTATGTTTCTATCCTCTAGCAATTTTATTTCTTCTTCAAAATTCAAACCATCACTACCATCTCCTGTAATATCAAAAATTTATCTAAGATAGCCATTGGGAACTACTTTCTTGGTCTTCTTGGAAATAAAAACATCCTCTGAGTCAAAATCAAAGGAAGATACATACCTTCTCTTTCTAGTAGGCACATCAACATTTCAACATAAACATTGGCAAGGTCAGTTGCTTCTCTGAATGTCTTCTTTGTACCCAATACTCACAATCCCTTGTCTTTTAGTTCAATCAAGTATCCAAATTCTATACCTTAGCTTATCTTAGGGAAGGAATCACATTTATCAAAAACACAAAGAATTTTTCCTAGTCTTAAAGGATGGTATTCAATGCAGTCTAACAAACTTGGGTGGCAGAAATAAAAAAAATTGATGACAACTATACCCCTCCCCCCAACTTAAAGTGAAGTGATTGCACTTCATGCGTAACTGGGTTTGGGTTAGGATAATGATGAAAATTAATGGTGATAAAATTCACATGCATAATTTAAATAATGAATAATAATGAATATGAAAAGAAAGCTAGCTTTAATCATGTGAAGTTACCTATCATATGTGTGTAATGAAAAGTATTGCTCGGCGTAGTTGTGAACTGAAAGGGTACATATCATAGTGTACAAGTGATGTGATGTGCATTGATTTCATAGGAGTTGATGAAAAGTGGCAGTTGTACTGGCGACATTTGCTTTACTGGGAATTAAATGACACATGTGTGCTCTAAGAGATTTCATAGGAAAAGCAATTTAAATCTGCCAAGTGCTTGTAGCATGAATTCAATAAGTGTTGCTATGGGTAGTCCGAGAACAAGGCCTGACTAAAATTTTCTGTTTAGGTCCCATCTGAAACAGGTCTTGATAGAACCAAAGAACAGGTCCCTCTAGAGTTAGAACATTTTCATTATGGATATTGTGTTGTGTGTGCATGTGATTTAATGCATGGGAAATTAGGCCTAGATAATCTCAAAGGTGGGGTTGTGTAACTCAACGTCTATATTACCAGACGTGTTGGGTAATTTTCTTCCTATTGGAACATCATCCTATGTCCCAAATCCTGAATCAGTAAAATTGTGTGCATCATACACATCCATTAGAGATGGGATGAAATCATCGTGTTCAAGTGGTTTCTTGTACAGTTTGAGTCTATGGCCATTAAGTAAGAGTAAAAATTTGACCTCATCAATATTCTGTAATTGTATCACACCATTAGGAAATATTGTTTGTATCTCATAGGGTCCTATCCAACATGACTATAATTTTCCTAGAAAATATTTGTATCTGGAATCATACAAAAGTGCCTAGTCTCCTTGAGTAAATTCTTTAGTCTTAATATACTGATCATGCAATTTAATCTGTTATTTCTGAACAACCTCTATGTGGTGCAATTCCTATAATCTAATTTCATCAAGGGAATTCAAATGTTGCAACCTTTATTTTTGAGATTTTGTTAAGTCCATCCCTAAATCAACTATTGTGCATAGGTTTTTGTATTCAAACTCTATGGGTAACACTGTTGTTTTTCCATAAACCAACTCATAAGTGGTAAACCCTGTAGTTATTTTCCAGGTAGTCCTATATTCCCAAACATCTTTTGGTGATCTGGATACCCAATCGCTTCTATGAAGTTGCACTAGTTTGGTCAATATATTCTCAATCTCATTGTTTGTAACTTCTACTTAACCATTTTCCTGAGGATGATATGGAATAGATTTCTTGTGCCTAATCTGATACTCCTTCACCAACTGGGCTATGAGGTCTAATGTGAATTGTGGTCCTTGATCATTCACTATCTCCTTAGGAACACCATACTTAGTTAAAATTTCCTCATAAAATAATTTTGTAACATTGTCATCTCTGGAAAATTTCAATGCTTTTACTTCTACCCATTTGGTTAAGTAGTCAGTACATACCAGTATATATTCTTTATTATTTGAAATGGGAGATATAGGGCCAATAAAATATATCCCCCATTTGTCAAAAGGAGCTAGTGCTATTTGGGGTTGTAAAGGAATTTCATCACTTCTTGTAGGTCTCCCTATTCGCTGGCATCTATCACATCTTCTAGTATACTTAATAGAGTCCTTGTGAAGGGTTGGCCAATAATATCCTATTATTAATATTTTAAAATTTGTCCTCTTGGCTGCAAAATTTCCACCACAAGTTTCATCATGAAAGGATTTCAATATATCAAACACTTCATCCTCCCTAATACATCTTCTCATAATGTTATCTGGGCCAGTGTAGAATAAGAATCCAGAAATCCAAGAATAGGGAAAGAAATTGTGAACTGACTATCTTTTCTCCCTAGGAGAGAAGTAAGTTGGAATTTTCCTTGTTACCAAGTAGTTAGCTATATCAGCATACCATGGATTATGTATACTTAGACCAAATAAATATTCATCAGGAAAAGAATCATCAACCGCTCCTTTAGATGTTGTGGGAAATCTAGATAGAAAATTAGCAACCACATTAGTTTTTCATGGTTTATCAACTATGGTTATGTCAAATTCTTGCAGTAATAGCAACCACCTCACAAGTCTTCCACCTACTACTGTCTTATTCATCAAGTATCTAG
This sequence comes from Sequoiadendron giganteum, assembly GCA_007115665.2. NCBI lineage: Eukaryota > Viridiplantae > Streptophyta > Pinopsida > Cupressales > Cupressaceae > Sequoiadendron > Sequoiadendron giganteum. The sequence continues at coordinate 340,569,440 of CM021105.1, read as the reverse complement.
TTTTTGTATGGTATGTGTGTATGAATACTTGATATCTAGTAATGTAGTGTTTGAACTTTTTAATGGCATAGACAATAGAAAGCATTTCTTTCTTGGTCACAGTGTAGTTCAATTCTGCTCCTTGTAGGTTTTTGTTGATATAATAAATGGCATACTCCTTATTCCCCTCTTTTTGTCCTAGGACAGCTCCAATAGCAAAGTTTGATGCATCAATGTGAATGTGAAATGGCAATGTCCAATTTGGACCTCTCAAAACTGGTGCATTAGTCAAAGCTTCTTTCAACTTCTCAAAGGATTACCGACAATCTAGAGTCCACTCAAAATCAATATCCTTTGTCAACAAAGTAAACAAGGGAGAAGCTATTTTGTTGTAATCTTGAATGAATCTCATATGATAACCTGCATGTCCAAGAAATCTTCTCACATCCTTTTTTTTTTGAGGGACAAGTAGTGTAGATATAATCTCAATCTTCTTAGGGTCAACTTGTATCCCTACACTAGAAATAAAATGCCCAAAGACAATTCCTTCTATCATCATCATAAAAATTTTCTCAAATTTTGCAAAGCCTCATCAAATTTTTCACCATAGGTGGTGAAATCATCCATCTAAATCTCCATCTTATCATGTGCAAAATTAGAAAAAATACTAAGCACTGCTCTCTAAAATGTGTTTGGAGCATTGTACAAACCAAAAGGTAAAAAAAAATATGCATAGGTACCCTAGGGATAGGTAAACGTGGTTTTATCTTGATCTTCAAGTGCAATCTTAATTTGGTTATAACCACTGAAACCATCAAGAAAGGAGAAATATTTATTTCCTTCCAAAGAATCAAGAACTTGGTCAATGAATGGCAATGGAAAGTGCTCCTTCCTTGTGACAGTATTTAGATCCCTATAGTCAATACAAACCATCAATTTACCACCCTTCTTGGGAACTATGACCAATGGTGAAACCCATTCACTGTCTGATATAGGGTATATGAATCCTGCATTCAAAATTTTTTGTAATTCATCTTTCACATTCTCTCTAAGAGTTGGGTTCATGCACCTCTGTGGCTGCCTTATGGGTCAGTAGCCATCATTGATGTAAATCTTGTGCATGCATAAGGCAAGATCAATGTATTTCATGTCACTATAATCCCAGGAAAAAGTTGTTGCATGTGCCTGCAGCACAACGTGAAATCATTTATGCTATTCATTAGTCAATGCATTATTAGCATTCAGCATTTTTCCAGGCTTGATCTCTAATTGCATAGACATGTCTTGTACAGAGGATAGATCAAGGCTAGGTATTATTGGCAAGCATTGTTGGGGTAACAATGTATGGATTATTTGGGATATCTCTTGTGAGGAACTGGTAGGTATTATGCTTTCCAAGGGATCTTGCAAGCTGGATAGACAACCCTATTGTGTGGGTGCCTTCCATAGTCATTTTGTATGATATGAGCTATCAGCTTATCCTCATCTTGAATATCTAGTAGGGGGCTATGTTCAATGGTCATTAAATTTTGCAATGATTAGTTCTCCTCATCATCCAGGTGTGGCCAAATGTTCTACTCAAGATCTTGATGTGGCTAAGATGGTGGATAAAGTACTAGATTCTTGGTTACAGTTTTGTTGGATATGATCATGTTACCTGACCTACAACCTATGAATGCATTAGTTGTGGCTAACCAAGGTCGGCCTAAGATTAGTGGATAACCAACAAGATTAATTTTGGGTTGAATTAATATAAAGTCAGCAAGGTAATCCCAAGAATATGATGCAATAATCAATAATCAAGTCCTCAATAACTCCTTCAGGCTTAACTGTAGACCTATCAGCTAATTGTAAAATTGTCTAAGTAGGCCTAAGTTTGGCTAACTGTAGTAGCTACATGGTCTCCTTGGTCATTACATTAATTGCAGCACTCGGGTCTATCAAAGTATTCTTAATAAGAGTCCCATTGATTTTAACATCCACTACTGGACTACTAAGATCTGTATATTTGGGAATAGTTATATTTTCCAACATTATATCAGCAAGGTTACCCAAAACATGGATTTTCTTTGGGTCCTTTCTTTTCCTTCCTAGAATTTTAAGGTACAGATCCCTAACAATCTTAGTATAGATGGGAATATCTTTGATAGCTTGTATTAAGGGGGTTTTAATGTTGACATATTTTAATTGGATTAGTAGGTCAGTTTTATCCTGTGTTTGTTGTTGTTGGATAGTAAAACATTCAGGGAATGGAGGCTTCAGATGTGATGTAGTCTGGAGACCTTGATTAGACTCGGATTCTAGATGTGGATTATCTGAGGCTTCCTTTATGGGTTCTTCATCATCTAATTCTATAATTTTGGGAGATGAAGGTCCTACAAATTGTTTCCCTGATCTAAGATGAAGGTCACTCACCTCTACCCCATAAGTGGGGTATTGGATAGCTTTGTTAGTATAAGCCTGTTGAACAGGCTTAGTGTTAGGGTTAGGTGCAGGTTGGGCGAGTATTTGTGATGGTCTAGGTGGTTGATATTAAGGATTTGATAGAGGCATTGGAGCTTTTTGTTGAGGTGGAGGAGGAGGTAGCATAGGTTATTGGTAATTCATACTTTGCTACCATGGTTAACCTTTCTACCACTGAGGTTGCCATTGATTTTGTTGGGTTGGCCATTGTGGATTGTATTTGGAACCCTGAAATTTTTGTTGTGGCCATGGGTTTGGTTGCTAGTTCCAATTTGGTTGGGTTTGTGGCCATTGTTGAGGATTCTACCACTGGTTTTGATTTATTTTCCAAGGCTGAGATTTCCAAGTAGAAAATTTTTTATTGCTCAAAGTGAAAGATGGATTAAAACTAAGGGGGTCTAGTGGTATACCTTGTCTTTTCTTCCATGGCCTCCTTTGTGCCATGTAGGATATTTTTCCATCATCTCCTTCAATTGTATGTAAATTTGGTTTCTCAATCTTTTCTTGTTGGATATTGGCCACTCTTTTGCACTTACAATTGGCTTTCCTCTGCCTACAGTTAGGAAAATACTCAGTGAGCATGGCTTCTACTTCCTCCTTCTTCTTATTGATATGGAGGGTGTCCAACTATGTTGCTAGATGACTAATTATATATTCCTTTATGATGGACAATAAGTTACTGATTTCAACTTTGGAAACCCCATTAGAGGACTTACTTGTGATGGATGACCTATCCCCTCTTGGCTTTCTAGAAAGAGTCCTGGAATAATTCTTACAGAATTTACAAATGTCTTCAAATGGATTTGAAGAAATGTATCCTCCCCCAATAAGGTTGAAAGAATCCATACATTCTTCATTAATCCCCCTTAAAAATACCAATTAAGGGAATCCTCTAACATTTTATGTTGTGGGTTTTTTTTCAAAGAAAATTGAAATCATTCTATATAATCTTCTAATGGCTCATCCTATGCAATAGTCCTTTTATTTTTCCAAGAACTTGGTATTCATGGTGTCCCAATCTAGAATAACATCCTTGTCAAGCCGCATAAACCATCTGAGGACAGCATCCTTAAGAGTAGTTGGGAAGAGCTTGAGTTGATGGGCATCAAAAGTATAATCATAACTTTTGCAAAAAACATCAAACTCAAAGAGGAAGGTATTTGTGTCCTCAGTTACCAAGCCATAAAATAGTGGTAATGTTGATGGTCAAATATTCTTCAGCATTGTAGCTCTAGCTTGGTCAGTAATAGGGAACTCAAAGGTACCCTACTCTGGGGGTCAAGATCTACCATTGTTCGAAAGGTCCCTTTAGTAGTTGTGGAAGATGATGGCAATGATGAAGATGATGAAGATGGAAAGGTGGTGTTTATTATTTCAACAATATCTGTAGTATAGTCAACAAAATCACTAGTATCTTCTCTATCTTGAGTGTCTGAAGAGAGGAATATTGGTTATCTCTCCACCTCCACATACAGTAGATTTAACTTTGTATGGAAATGGCCCTACATAGTGCTAGAATAACTCCAAGTTTTTAAAGATGAAATCTATCAATCCTAATGAAAAATAGAAAAATTAACTATGAAAACTTGTAACAACAGGCTTATGAAGATAGCACCATCCCCGAAAATGACACCAAAAATGTAGAGGCAAACTGATGTGTTATGGAATTGGTAAATTCTACACAATTCAGGGGTGTTCAAAGCTTAATAGTCCTCTTGACATTGCAAGCCTACATTAAATCATCAACCAAGGTGTGTAGACTTATGATGGTACTTCACTATATGTGTCTTCACAGGTTCGTTTTCACCTAAATTACTCTATGCAAACTTATTCAAGCTATTCTACCTTGCTGGAATTTGACATAATTGCAAAAATAATAAAAGTAGTTATAGAACCTAATGGCTACGGGCACCTACAACATAAGCTATAGATGACTGCTATTGATGTACAAGTGTAGAATTAATCTAAAAAATATTTATAATAACAAAATAACCAATTATAATCTCTGGAGTACTATGATTTATCTATATTCATGAACAACCACGACTTTAACTAACCATAAACTATTCTACTTTGCAATGCACGTGTAAGCTAATGAAAATAGAATTAATGGAAATACATAAATAAACAAATAGATAGATGAAGTGAAGAACAGTACCTGAATGGCCAGCTCAGAATACTATCTCACTTAACTTAAAGCCAAATTGAACTTAGATTCTTACGCATCCATGCATCATACAACTCCATTCATTGCATAACACCAGATATTTAGATAAAATCCTTCTTGCATTTTATTCCATAATATCATTTTAACATGTTTTGGATAACTAGAAAATTGGAAAACTACTAACTGCTAATAACTTATAACAATCAACTAACTGAACTACAAACTCATCCCCTAACTTTATACAAAATGGAGAGAGTTTTATTCAAACCGCTAACTAACTAACAATGTATAAACCTAAAATTGGTCTGGAGAATTCCAATTAATTAAATACAAATTATTTAATTTATTATCTTAATTTTCTCTACTGTTCGAATAAATAGAATTATTTATTTATTTAGTTTGCATTCACATTCACATTTAAATTCATCTAAATTGAATAAACAAAATTAAATACTTTGTTTGATTTAATTATCATTTTCCTATTTTATTCTATCACATCAATCTTAAATTAATTAAATAAAGATTAAAATACTTTATTTATTAATTGTCGTATTCTTCTGTTTAATTTAATAAACAACTTCTATAGTTTGTTTTATTAAATTATTTATCCCTCTTTTGCTAATTTAAATAAATCAAAAATATTTAAATTAAGGCATAAGGAATATTCCATCTATTTTTCCTCAAAATTGAATTAGATATCATGTCTAATTTATGTCTAAAATTATGTCAAAATTAATGCTTTGAAACTTCACGGGAAGTTTTGGAGACAAATTGGAGACAAATTCCAAATTCTTCTCTCAATCCTCCTCCATCAATCTTTCCTCTTCTCTTTCCTGGTGTTTTCATGGGTAGAGACAATCACCAAAATTCTCTCAATCTCCTCCATCTTTCACCATTCAATCCTTCAAATTGAATCCAAGCCTCTCTTTGCCATCTCTGTGCATTTCAACAGCTAGGAATTCTATAAATAAAGCCTCATTGAACCAAGAAAAGGATCCCAAGTTATCAAGTTTACTCTGCAGAATTTCATCAAGCATCCAAGCATCCAGTATTCAAGCATCAAGCATCAAGTTTTCATATCATGGGTGCCTCCTATAGCTGCATTTGTCAATTTTCATGTCAATTCATATTACATTAGTTTCTTGTATTCATATGCATATTATCAGCATCCTTCTCGTTCCCTGAATTGTCATTTTAACAATCATAGTGCTCACACAATCTGAGAGCCACGGTGATTTAATAAATCTTTGGAGATAGAGAGCAATATGATGCTTTCAGTAGATTATTGTTTTGAATTGGTTCAATTAGCTTTATCTTTGATATAATTTTGTATTAAGAAGTGTTTTGTGCTTTACACCTTATTCACACTTACAATTTGGCACCCACCGTGGGGCATTAACCCCAATTTTATCATTTTTTTCTGAAAAGTGTCGCGCAGGCTTTCGACATGTTTTGTTTTAGCACTTTCATCAAAAACTATAGCACATCTATGGAAAACTATAGTGCTTTTGTGCTCTGTTTCGGCGCTTCTGTGATACTATAGTGCATCCATCAAAAATTTTAGTGCTTCCATGACCTGTTTCGGTGCATCGATGATCCATTTACAGAAAGGTTGATTTAGTGCTTTCATGGAAAAGTTCGGTGCTTCGGTGTTCTATTTCAGTGCTTTCGAGTTTAGCACATCAGGTAAAAGTTATAGCGCTTCGATGGACTGTTTCGGCGCTTTTGTAAATTCAGTCTGGATCTGACACGATCATGGCCAGATTTTATTTTATTTTCACAGTTAGACTAAAATTTATCAATCCTAGGGCAGTCACTTCTGGTTTCTAAAATGTCTCAATCCTAGGGTAGCCACTTTTTGTTTTCTTAAAATCAAATTTATCGATCCTAGGGTATTCATCACATTCTTGCAATATAAGTTAAAAAGAACATCATGATTTTTGTGAAGCAACACCTTCACATAGATTAGAAAATTGTCTTTTTTGGGCTTAAAACAAAACAACTTATATGTTGTGCTTGTGGTGATTAGGCTTATGCTCTCCTCTTAACTGGGTGATCAAAGTGCCAGATTCATATTTACTTCATGCTATTTATGCTTTATTTAAATCCTTTAGAAGGCCTTCTGTAGTGGGAAAAAGTACTCACCCTACAGGAACAACCTAAGTGGGAACACCTAAAGCCAAGGATTCCAACCCACTATAATCAAAATGCAAGTTGTTGATGAAAGTCCAACTTGATGGTAGTGTGAAAGATAACCATCCCCAAAATATTTGTTCTAAAGATTGGGAGGTCTCCTGAGGGAGTTTATCAATTGTCGCACCGCACGGAAGCCCTATCTACAAACCATAGAGTAGTATCCTGCTGAGTCAGTATCCAAACATTGTCATACTCACAGTGTAAGGGGAGGGAAGAATATGCCCCCAAGACACTCACCATATAATTTCCAAGGACCGTTTTCTTAGAGGATGAGAAATCCAACTCTGAGTACGCGCCTGGAAACGACAAAAACACAGGCGCCCTCTATTGGGTGACACGGCTGTGTGCGTCAACGCAATTCAAGATGTGGGATGTGAGTATAATGATGACCTATTTGTCCTTAAGTGTGAGTCTATCTGATTTGTATACTTTTGTCAAAGCAACTCGTGAAAATCAATAAGGACCATTTGTGGTTCTTGAACATACACGATCTATTCAAATTAAAACAATTATCTCACAATTGCTTGCTGTGTTTTCACAAAAATCATTAAAATCATATTAAAGATCATCCTGAAAACAACAAGTCAAATTAGATCAAGAAGTTCATGATTCAAAAGTGGAAGTCCACCACGTTTGTCAAGAGAAAAATCAAAATCACCAAACCCAAGAAACCTCTTAGTTATCGGGATAATTTAAGAAGAAGGCATTTTCTATATCAGAATCGAAAGATATTTTTACAACATAGAACCTTCATCCACAGATATCACAATTTTGCTAGGGGTCACACTTTAGATTACGCAGTAGAACCACTCTATTCATGAGCCTTCTTCCAAAGGAGAGCTCTCACACAGTTTCACAACCGTAGTCAATGCATACATCAGTCTTATTTTCCACAACCCATGATAGAGTATGCCACAAGGCCAGATCAAATGTTACAATAGAGAGTCTTAAAAGTCCTATTTTTAGCTCTCTAGAAAACTGTTTCAACGCTTTGGATCACTGTTTTAGCGCTTCTATGAAATAGCGCTTTCAGGCACTGTTTTAGCATTTACAGCCTTTATTTTAGTGCTTTCATCATCTTTTTCAGCACTTTCGGGTAGTGTTTCAACCCTTCTATCAAGATAGTGCTTTCATCACTTTTTTCTAGCACTTTCAAGCACTGTTTCAGTGCATCTGTAGAGATAGCGCTTCCATCACCTGTTTTAGCGCTTCGGGACTTTGTTCTAGCACTTCTACGAAATAGCACCTATGTACTCTGTTTTAGCGCTTTCAAAACAGAGAGTTCAAAGAAACGTACGAATTGGTCTGTCTTTCATTTTATCCATAATTTTTACCAGAACATAAGTTTCTTTTTATCATAATCATTGTCTAGAGACCAAAAATAGATAGGTTTATACAAATTTCCAATCTTATCAACTGAAACAAGATCTTGCAAATCAGAAGTGTCAAATCAAAATACATAATCGATTATTACACGGAAGTTTCATCATCAGGATACTATCATCCTTTATCACGAAACCAAGTATAGTAATCAAATTTTTAACATAGTCTCATCAATAAGATCAGTCATCTTATTCAACTTTGTTAAAAGTTCAATTGACATTTTTCCAGCATAAGAAGATCAACATTTCGAAAGAAAGGGTAAAAGCTTGTATGCCAATCTTCATTAGATCCCAAAAATAGAGACTCTTAGAAGAAGAACTTGAAACATCCCAAACAATGGCAGAAGAAAATCCTTGGAATGATTTGAACCAAAATGATAAGAATGAAATAACTCTAGAGGATATTCAAACAGCTCAACAAGATCCCAAGTTCCATAAATTTATGGAAAATATTTTAGAACAAGACATGGAGAAGTATCTTTTAATGTTGGTTGAATCAAGGGCTAAACTTCCCAAGGACTTTGATGTAAATCATCTGAGGGAAGCACCTGGAACAGGTGAGACTGAAATACTGCAACGCATGCAAACAATAGATCCAGTTGCTTCTTTGACATCCCAAATGCAAGTGTTACAACAATAGATACAGGATATGACAAAAGGGAGTACCAAAAGATATGCAATACAAGACATTTGTCCTTATCCTTTCGACGCAACATTCGGCCTGATACCTTTTCCAAGACACTGTGAATTCCCAAAGTACGACAAGTACAATGGAAGAATGGATCCAATAGATCGTATCTGGGAATTCAAAACAATGAGCCTTGAGTTTGCCCAAGAGGAAACCTACTTAATGAGATTATTCCCAAGGAGCTTGGGAGGTGCATGTATAGAATGGTTCTCAAAATTACAACCAGGTATTAGGACTTTTGAGGAACTTGTCAACAAGTCCATCTCTCAGTATTTATTTAACATCCAACATGATGTTACAATAAAGGATCTTTATAACCTAAAACAAAACAAAGGGGAGACATTCTTGTATTTTCTACAAAGATGGTGATGATTGTTCGCTAGATATCCTCAATCCATTCCTAAGGAAGAAAAGATGGAGTTTTTCATTGACAACTTAATGGAGGAAATGAGTTATAGACTTGAATTGCAATGTCCTCCCACATTCGAAAAAGTAATAGAAAACAGTCTTAAAATTGAACAAGCACTAGTCAAAAGAGGAGTTATCAAGCATTTCAATGATAAAACAAATAACACAAATAACTCCTCCAATCAATACTCAAGAAGTGATAAGCCAAAATTTTGGCAAAAGAATCAAAACACGACTACCAATGAAATAACAAATGATTCCCAAAATGTCAAACCGGTTTTTAACTTGACAGCATCTACTTCAAAGAATCAAAACAATGATCAAATTGTCAATTCGAATGTCATACAAAGCAACGAGATCGTAAAAACACAGTCATATCAAAAACCATCAAATTTGTGTAGGTTCACACCTTTAGGCCAAATGATAGAATCAGCAATGAAAGAATTAGTCACTAATGGCCTTATCACTGCACGGGAAGCCAAATTCTGAGATCCAAAGGTCAAACCACCATGGTGGAATGATGTCGATTACTGCAACTTCCATAATAACAAAGGCCACAAAACCAACGATTGTATGGAGTTGAAACACGCAGTACAAGATTTGATCGACAACAACAAAATATATGTGGAGGGACCCCAAAACAATAACGATCATTCGGCCTTCAAAGACCCTTTTCCAAACTATGACAAAGGAGCATCATCATCTTCAAACAACAAAGGTAAGAACATCAATCATGTCTATGACAAAACAATCCTTTGTATTTCCAAAGTAGAGAGTGATCATATAGTTGGTCATAACATTAATGAACCCAAAATCAACAACACTACCCCTTTGGACTTGCTCCCAAGCATACAAAACTCTGAAAATCAAATCAATGTCTTAAAAATTAGACTGTCAGGAACATCAACCAGCAAATGTAATGACTAGGGGGAAATCCAAGGTAGTGTTAAAGGGATTTGGGTCTACACATGCAGTTCCACCTCCATCTCATTATAACATTGTCGATCAACTACAAAACATTCATGCACAGATATCAATACTAGAACTCCTTAAATTATCACCATCGCATAAGGAGGTTCTAGAACAAGCAATAGTTTCCACTACGATACCAAAGAATCTAGATGTTTTCCAGCTCCAAGCTATGGTGGGGCATTTGACTACCCCGCATTGTCTATCATTCTCTGAATAGGATGATGTCTCACTAAACCATCCCCATAATACCACACTCCATATTGAAGTCTTAATCCATAATCATCGTGTCAAGAGAGTCTTAATAGATGGGGGAGCTGGTCTGAACATTTGCACTCTCAAGTTAATCCATGCACTAGGGTATTCCGATGATGCTATTGATGCCTGAAGGAAAATGACTATAAAAGCATATGATGAGGAAGAGAGATCATCTAAGGGATTAATTGTGTTACCCATTCAAGTGGGGAAAATGATGAAACACATAGTATGTCAAGTGTTGGAAAAAGAGTTAACATACAACATACTCTTAGGATGACCATGGATCCATGAAATTCAGGTTGTACCTTCAACATATCATCAATGTTTAAAGTTCCCAATAAATAGACAGAAGGTGACTATATCTTTGATTATAATCATCCTCAACATTGTGACACACTTAGAATCTCTCAAGACACCTTTGTGCCTCACAAAAGGGAAACATTCAATTCAAAATCATCCAACGACGAAAAACGTCCAAGTATCACCACCAAGTGGGTAGAGAAGAAGGATAAAGAAAAAGAAACAAGTCCTGTTGAAACACAATCAACAGATAATCCAGATCCACAAACTTCTTTATCACAAAAATTTCAAGAGCAAGTCCAACTGATAGACAAGGGAATGGGGCAATATTCTATGGAGAAATCGCTTAACCTTTCACAGTTAATGCCATCTCCTAAGACATATGGTCAACCATCTATGATCAAATATCAAACATCATTACCAGTCACAGTTCTTGAAGAAAGGTTTGTCAAAATAGGTACCATAGAGGATGAATCAGACAACAAAGCAATCCTGGATTGGCTATACAAAGATGAGGAACCCTCGACATCAAATAGCAGTATCAAAAATGTCAATATCAACATCAACAAATATGAAAAAGGGAAAGCTATCCTAGAAAAATGGGTTATGAGGGACAAGGACCTGTTGGATTAAGGAAGGATGGAATCGTAGAGCCTATTCAACCCCTCACTCTCCATTCAAAAGAGAAGCCAAGACTAGGATACTCTGAGGAACAAAAATAGGAGATGACAAAGAAAGTTGTAGAAAGGATCCTTTAGATTAGAGAAAGCTCTGAAACAGATTCAAATGAATATGACTGGGATCTCTGTTCTGATGTATCTTTCACCGATATTCAAGTTGATGTAATCCAACAATATGCACCTACGCATGAGGAGGGGCAAGGCTCTGGGTCTAGACCATTTGTAGCAGGATCACTAAATATTGATGACTCAAGTGGGGACGAACAGACCTCAGGTGAACTAGATGATCTTGAAGAGGGTGCCATCATTGGACCTCGATATTCCAATAAACAACTATGATGAAATGTCTGTCCAAACCCTTACATCCATCAGCCTAAATGAATCCGATGACCTCATGCCATTAATCCATCTAGAACTTATTGACTGGGAACCTGTCAAACCTCTGACTATACCAATATTTACAAATGATGATGCCATCGTAAATTCCTATGTCATAGTGAACCTAGTACAAGTTCTATCTGTAATACTCATAACAACATGACTTGGCAGGAGGGTGTCAAATCTTCTAGTTGTAAAAGTGAAAACAGGGAAAATAGATCTAATGGTGAAAACCATTCTATGGCAGCATTAGATCTGGAAAAAGAAAAAATAAAGAACGAATCTAACGGTGAAAACCTTTCTGAGGCACTAAAGGATGGAAGATTTGACACTCTTCCAAAAAATTATCATGAGCGGTCATCAGTTCTGGTAGAACCAACACAGTCTGTGAACATCGGCACTGAAGAAAAGGCAAATATCCTACATCTGGCAAAATCCATGACAGATCAAGAGAGATCGGAATTCATAAATTTATTTAAGGAAAGAAGCATCAACTTCTCTTGGTCATATTCTGATATGCCAGGCTTAGATCAAAATCTACTCATGCATCATTTGTCTTTGCCCACAGGAATCAAGCCTGTCAAGCAAACATTGAGAAAAATGCATCCCCATATCGCATTGATGGTAAAGACAGCTAAATAAATTGTTAAATGTTGGATTCATAAGGTCTATAGACTACACCAAGTGGATATCAAACATTGTACCTATTTCAAAACCAGACAATAGCATCAGGATATGTACGGATTTTAGGGACCTAAATAAAGGATGCCTGAAGGATGATTTTCCATTACCAAATATAGACATCATTGTGGACTTTAACGGCAGGGCATGCCATGTTGTCAATAATGGACGGTTTCTCTAGGTACAATCAAATAAAAATAGCTCTAGAAGATCAGGAAAAGATGGCTTTTACATGTCCATGGGGAACCTTCTGCTGGAATGCCATGCCATTTGGTCTGAAAAACGCAAGAGCCACCTATCAAAGAGCAATGACGAAAATATTTCATGATATGATGCACACCTTCATGGAGGATTACGTGGATGATATTCTAGAAAAATATTGTACAAGGGAAGGACATCTACATATTCTGAGCAAAATCTTCACACGGCTAGAGAAATTCAATGTCAGGTTAAACCCCAAGAAGTGTGTCTTTAGGGTCACATTAGCAAAACTGTTGGGGTACATTGTCTTAGAAAAAGGCATTGAAGTGGATCGAGCAAAAGTCAAAGCAATAATGGAGATGCTACCTCCTAAGAATATCAGTCAACTCAAATCACTACAAGGAAGTCTCCAATCAATCAGGAGATTTATCTCCCAACTGGTGGACAAAAGTCATCATTTTAATCACCTGTTGCATAAGAATGTGGTTTTCAAATGAGATAAGGGGTGTGAAACAACGTTCAATCAAATAAAATAGTATCTAATGTCACCACCTATTCTCATACCACCAATAGAAGGAAGGCCTCTCATATTGTACATTGCCATGACAGATATCGCTTTGGGGGCACTATTAGCGCAAGAGGATTATGAAGGAAAAGAACATGCCATATACTATATCAATAGAACATTAAATGGTTATGAAATAAATTACATTTTCATAGAGAAATCTTGCTTGATAGTGGTGTTTGCTACTCAACAGCTGAGACATTATATGTTGACTCATACAATCAAGCTAATAGCAAAGATCGACCCCTTAAAATATCTACTCAGTAAAGCTTCCTTAACAGGTAGACTAGAAAAGTGAGTCATGCTATTAAGTGAATTTGGCATTCAATATGTAGAGAGAAAAGCCATCAAGGGTCAGAAAATCATTGAACAATTAGTTGAGGCTCCTCTACCAGATGATCGACCAATGACAATGGAGTTTCCAGATACAGACATTCTGACAATGATGCCCCAACAATGCGTATTATATTTTGATGGATCATACACACAGTGCGGATCTGGAGCAAGGATTTTGTTCATCTCTCCCCAAGGACACACCATTCCAAAATCATATAGACTGATGTTTCAGGGTACAAATAATGTGGCAGAATATGAAGCATGGATCATTGGGGTCAAAATAGAAATTCAATGGAAAATCATGGACTTACAGGTATATGGGGACTCTCAACTAGTCATTTATCAAGTGAATGATGAGTATCAAACAAAAGATGAAAATTTGATGCCCTACAAGCAACAAATAGATGATCTAAAACATTTCTTTGTCAGTATCAAGTTTGATCAAATTCCAAGGGCGGAGAACAAAGTTGCGAATGCTATGGCCACAATTGCTTCATTATTACAATTGTCGGAGAAACGTGGTTGTTATGAGTTTATGGTAGAACAAGTATCCTACCCTTCCCATAATAATTTGGAATCCGCTACCATCTGCCATCTAGAAACCATTGAAACCTCCATCTATGAAAAGACCTATGCTTACTTGAAAAACGATATCCTTCCTCCTGATCTTTCCAGGAACCAAAAATGAAACTTCATCCACCAATCCGCCCGACATACTTTAATCATAGACATACTTTATCGTCGAGGTCTTGATGGTACCTTACTCTAATGTCTAGAACATGACAAATTTGAAACAGCCCTATGAGAAGTTCACGAGGGTATTTGTGGCACTCATTCGAGTGGGATAACTCTAGCCAAGAAACTCCTCTATTTGGGATATTATTGGTCATGCATGGAGAAAGAATCCTATCAATTTGTTAAGAAATGTCAAAAGTGTTAGATTCACAGGAATCTGATTCATGCACCAGCTCAAGAACTACATCCTTTCACATCAACATGGCCTTTTTGTCAATGGGGCTTGGATCTAGTAGGAAAAATAGATCCATCTTCATCCAATGGACACAAGTTCATTATCACATCTATGGAATATTTCACAAAATGGATAGAAGCAGTGCCTCTTACAACCATCACTAGGAAGCAGATCTCCTCTTTCATCTTGAATTACATAATCTGTTGGTATGGAATCCCTCAATCCATTATCACTGATAATGGATGCCCTTTCAAGAATCAAGATGTCCAAGAACTATGTGAAAAGTTCCATATCCAACATCATTTTTCAACACCGTACTATCCTCAAGGGAATGGCCAAGCAGAGGCCTCTAACAAAACCATTCTAAAAATTCTCAAAAAGATGGTTAATGATGTTGGACGTGATTGGCATGTTCAACTCAATCTTGCACTATGGGCCTACAAAACAAGTATCAGAACACCAACAGGAGCTACACCATATGCCTTGGTATATGGATCAAAAGCCATATTTCCCATCGAAGTAGAGATTCCATCCCTTCATGTATCACTCAGAGGAATCATTTCAGATGAAGACTATAGGGTATCTAGACTGCAGGAACTGGAATTGTTGGATGAGCGTCATCAACAAGCTGTTAATCATCTAATGGCTTATCAACAAATAATTTCAAGGAGTTACAACCATAGGGTAAAACCGAGGGTCTTTCAGGTTGGTGATTTGGTACTAAAGGAAAAACCTCGGAATTAGCAGGACAGGGAGAAGAAAGGGAAATTTGAGCCTAACTAACTTGGTCCTTTTTTTTTCATATCAGTATTATGGATCAGGGGCATATCAACTATCAATGTCAAAAGGGGATTTGTTTGATGAACCTATCAATAGTATCCATCTCAAAAATGTCTATACTTGAATCTCCTAGTGCACGGGTCAAACTTCTAAAAATGGTTTCCTTGATGAAAACTTGGAAAACAGGCATCTTGGCAACACAAAAATACAAAAAAAATAATAATATAGAAAATACAATGAGAAAAATACACAAAAAAAAGAGTGTAATCAAAACATATGGTGAAAACCTGGAAACAGGCATCGTATGTGATTCTAAAGATCAGCTTTCCCATCTATTTTGATACATATCGAGATCATTTAATATGGCAGTTAGTATTGTTTCATATCATATCATTAGTCTTGCCATCATTGCATCCATATCAAAATCATTTCACATAGTCAAGTATCACTCCAAAGCTTGGGGGCAGCATCTGGATATCACTAGGGGCAACAAAAACATCGATTTCACCAAAGGGCGAACAATAGTATGGCAGAAAAATGAAAACAAAGATCAAAGCGCAACATCAATCACCATCAGAGAGGCATCAAACATCAGTATCATATCGAAAATCCAAAAATATGTCAAAAAATCAGTCTAGAAAGGCAAAGAATCCAAAAAAACATAGGTCTGTGTCAGTCAAACTATGTGGTCTCTACGTGTGTAATGTAGGCAAGGATAATCTTTGATCATCCCCCGAGACCCCTAGGATAGGTTAGTAGGTTAGGTCTTTGGTCAAAATTTCAAAAATCACAAAAACATCATAAAATCAGGATGGATGATCTAAAATCTGAATACTGATTGAAACACTCTAAGTAACAAATGGATAAATTGTATTTTTGATTATCATTTCTTTGGAGTAACTCGATGATGTATTGCACTAGAGAAACAAGGAAAAAGAATGATATTTTTATTGTCTGTTGTTTGTATGTTAAATCATATAAATGTGTGAATTGTCAAGGGATGTGCTATGCAAATGTATCACCGATGACATTCAGAATTCACACACTATAATGATTAATCTATGCCTGTTTACGCAATGAATGCTCAGGTCATCTCCGTTCAATTATACCTAGATGCTTGTGTTCACTTGCAATATCAAAAATCATGAAAGTAGTACTCAGGTCGTCATTGGTCTAACACATACCACTAACACTTGTACTCACTTTCAACATCCAATAAAAGCTCAATGATGACACAAAGCACAAAAGTACTTTTAAAATTATTCCAATTAATGATTATCTTTTCTACAAATAGAACTGAGTTTACTTGACATAAATCAAAATCATCAAAAAAAAAAATGTAGAAGTCATCATCTCATCATTAATTTTTCCTCATTTCATCATTCATGCATTTCTACATCAAATAAATTATGCATTAAATTGTACTATAAATAAATCATGTTCATTTTACCATAAAAACATTCATTACATTATTATCCATCAACAGCATATGCATTTGATCACTTTTTAAACCCATACATCATTGGTCATCCACACATTTTATCACATTTAAAATAAATGCAAGTCATGTCATTATTATCATTACATCATCCATCCATTATCATTCATCATAAGATCATCATTTTTATCATTATCATATTTAAAATAAAAAGCATTTATCCATCCATCCATACATACATTTTTATCACATTTAAGCATTCATATAGATCATCATTTAGGGATTCATACATCACATCATACTTCTAAATATCATTACATCATCGATCCATTATCATTCATCATAAGATCATCATTTTTATCATCATCACATTTAAAATAAAATGCATTTATCATAGCATCATTACATTGAAATAAAAACATTCATATAGAACATCATAGAGAGGCATCATCACATACTAAATACATCCATCACATAGAAATCATAAACCATCATAAGATCACATCAATTGCATCTCATATATATATCATCAGTGTCAAGTATACAATGAAGTCTAAAAAATAAAGATACATCATGAAAAATGAGGAAAGTCATAGTATACATCATGTCTCAAAAAGGAAAATCTCAGAATCACAATAGCATCTATGATCTGCTACTACCAGAATGTGCGGGCCCAACAGGACTAGTACCACCACCACCCCGGAAGGACCAGGATCTCTGGGATCTCTCCGTGGAGGCTGTGTCACACCCTCACTCACTGTACGAGTATAATTCTGACCGGATCTCGACGAGGCATAGTTGACTCGGTGATCAGCAGGCACTACATCATGATATCTACCCCGATAGAACTTTGCCTCTCGACCAGCCCGTAGAACCTTTCTCATATAATCTCCCATCGAGGTACCATTGGCCACTCTCTGTAAGGTCTCGGCTATCTCCTGTGCCCTCTCGATAATTTGACATGCACTGTCTCACTCGGCTGTCAATGTGGCAACCTGAGTCTGCACAATGGCCAACTGTCCCTGTACCTGTGCTAATGCCTGAGCATGGGCTTGAGCCTGAGCCTGCATCTGATTCTATGTCTAAACCAGCAAACCCTAGGCCTATACCAACTGTCCCTACAACGTCTGTACCTGTGTCTGGAAACCTGCAATCTATCTCTAGTGGTCAACTAACGGTACTACCATTGCTCACCTCTTGCAAGGCCTATTAGATGATGAACCAACACTAACTGGCCTTGCCCCTCTACCACCTCCACCACCACCATCATTGTCATCACTATCACTGCCATCACTACCACTCTTTGTGCTACCGCCTGACGGAGTATCACCCTCACTATTTGCAGAACCCTCGGCCACATCCTCCTCTACGGGTAATGATGTTGGCCCGTCCGGAATAGTGATACGCGGATACGGAGTCAATGCCAAAAATGCAGCTTACTCCTCTATAACAGGTGCCTTGGAAATATCCCTGTACATGTCCCAGGGTGATGGCTGCAATGCCTTGTATCCCTCTACTAAGACCTCATATGACAGGCATGGTCCCCAATCAGGTACATCACTCTGCCACCTCGCATAGTGGGCTACCCCCTAAGGAATACACTGAACGATGCCATACTGCCTGTACACTCGTCGTAGAAAAAACCTCTCCAAAACAAAGGGTGTCCGGCCAATCAGGTACATGGAATCACAGAGATACCCCAACACGACATCATCCTCATCCCACTGCTCATAGTCTAGATATGGTCTCCAGACTATGCTCACTGTATCATCAAAAACTCGCCTCCAATGCTCCAATTTACCCATCTGAGCCTGGGTAAATCTGCCTCTGTATCGAAACACATACGATCTGTCAGCTGGTCTATCCATAACTGAAAATGGTCGAGCAATGGAAAAGTGCTCCCATGCCCACACCTGTAACAGGGTCATCCCTGCTGATAAACTGCGTGCCCCAAGGTATACCACTGAATGAAGGTCATGGTAGAGATATGCCAGCATGCACATCCCCCACGCATATCTCGTACCATGTATGACCATGATCTCTAGAATCCTACCCCAACCCACAAGGAATCCCTTTGACCTACGATCAGGGCAAAGGAAACCTCCAATGAATCCAGCAAGTACTACTGGTAGTGAAGCGTATGCATCAGTAATCCTCCTCCATTGGACACTCAGACCTACAATATCCTAATCCTGAAACACTTTGCGGAGAGCATCTCTCCCACCAGCCTCGTGAGAATCATATACTACGATCTCCCCCATAAATGGTATGCGTAGAGTCACCACACATCCTCGGGTGTGACCGTCATCTCACTGGTGGGTAAGTGAAAGGTGTTGTGGTCACTATGCCACCTCTCAGCCAAAGCAGTAAGGAGACCCTGATTAATCTTAATCTGGGGCATGTCAAGTAAACTGGTGAGGCCACATCGATCTATAACCTGAATCTCATCTAGTGTAAGATGAGGTATCAAATTAGTGGTCCAAGGAAACCTCTCTCGCATCTGGAGAGTACCCAGATCCTCCTATCATCACAATAAAAAATCTACAACACTATGTCAAGATATCAAAATTCATTCTACTATCAAGTCTAATCCAAAAATTGGTACGAATTTTTGATCAAAATTCATGAACGAACATCAACAAACCTCACCTATCATGAGGTTCATCAAACATTATCTAATCTCGCCTATCATGAGATTTATCAGATATTGAATCATTTCCTCGCCTATCATGAGGATCATCACAAATAGGATTTCTTCTCGCCTATCATGAGAGTAAGTCTTATTTAAATCATCAAAATCCAACATCAAGAATTTGGATTATTAATCATACCAATCCGAAGAATGGACATGATCATAATTGATGAAATCAAGGTTAACTAAGTCAAAATCTGCAATTTTGACATGGATGCACTAAAATAGGCATCCAAAGCGCTAAATCTCAAAAGCGCTACTTTATCAATCGGATGCACTAAAATAGGCACCCAAAGCGCTATTTTATCTGAAGCGCTACTTCAGCACTTCGATGCGCTATAACAAGCATCGAAAGCGCTACTTCACCCTAAGCATTATTTTACCGCATCGAAATGCTAAAATAGTCCATCAAAGCGTCACTTTACCAGAAGCGCTACAACATACCATAGATACACTATTTTACCAAATCAAAGTGCTAGAACTTTCTAGGCACTAAAACCCAACATCAATGTGCTAAAACTAACTACCTAAGCGCTAAAATCAAGAAAGCGCTAAACTATCCAATGGAAGCGCTAGAGAATGCAAGCGCTAAAACAGCTAGTGGAAGCGCTACACTGGAGTGTAAAGCGCTACAGTGCGACTTGGAAGCACTAAATTAGCTAAAAAATGCAAACAGCAGTAAAAGTCATAAAAAACAAAATTGCATGAAAAACGAGGAGGATAATGGGTACATATCGGAGGTTCATACACGATCGGCCATCGGTGACGTCGCACGTGCTCAAAATGATGAGTGTGGTAAGGGATTGGCATCTTGCTCCAGCTGGCCGAAATGTCTCTCACAAGAATTTGAAACTCACAAAGTACAAATGACTTTGAAAATGACCTTTTGGACTATATATAACTTTTGAAAGGGATTTTGGTGGGTTTTTTATTATATTTTGATTAATTTTATCCGTGAAATTAATTGAAAGACATCTGCGGGCTGTATTTTTCTTCATCATTTATCGGGAGATAAATTATTTCTTCATAAAATCTTCATCAAAACATCATAAAATCATAAAAATTTCAAAAATTCTAAAAAAAAAATCATCCAATCATTATTTATCTCCCGAGGGGGCATATTATCAGCAATCATTTGAAAATCAATATCTGGGGCATACGGAATTATTTTTTATCATCGATCCTGGCAGTAGCAGCAAAATTTTCTTCGAAGCAACGCGTAAACACATCACTTCGAAGAGGGGCAAAATGTATACACCTAAAATTGGTCTGGAGAATTCCGATTAATTAAATACAAATTATTTAATTGATTATCCTAATTTCCTCTACTGTTTGAATAAATAGAAATATTTATTTATTTAGTTCGCATTCACATTCACATTTAAATTCTTCTAAATTAAATAAACAAAATTAAATACTTTGTTTGATTTAATTATCATTTTCCTATTTTATTCTATCACATCAATCTTAAATTAATTAAATAAAGATTAAAATACTTTATTTATTAATTGTCGTATTCTTCTGTTTAATTTAATAAACAACTTCTATAGTTTGTTTTATTAAATTATTTATCCCTCTTTTGCTAATTTAAATAAATCAAAAATATTTAAATTAAGGCATAAGGAATATTCCATCTATTTTTCCTCAAAATTGAATTAGATATCCTATGTCTAATTTATGTCTAAAATTATGTCAAAATTAATGCTTTGAAACTTCACGGGAAGTTTTGGAGAAAAATTGGAGACAAAATCCAAATTCTTCTCTCAATCCTCCTCCATCAATCTTTCCTCTTCTCTTGCCTGGTGTTTTCATGGGTAGAAACAATCACCAAAATTCTCTCAATCTCCTCCATCTTTCACCATTCAATCCTCCAGATTGAATCCAAGCCTCTCTTTGCCATCCCTGTGCATTTCTACAACCAGGAATTCTATAAATAAAGCCTCATTGAACCAAGAAAAGGATCCCAGGTTATCAAGTTTACTCTGCAGAATTTCATCAAGCATCCAAGCATCCAAGCATCCAGCATTCAAGCATCAAGCATCAAGTTTTCATATCACGGTTTCCTCCTGTAGCTGTATTTGTCAATTTTCATGTCAATTCATATTACATTAGTTTCTTTTATTAATATACATATTATCAGCATCCTTCTCGTTCCCTAAATTGTCATTTTAACAATCATAGTGCTCACACGATCTGAGAGCCACAGTGATTTAATAAATCTTTGGAGATAGAGAGCAATATGACGCTTTCAGTAGATTATTGTTTTGAATTGGTTCAATTAGCTTGATCTTTGATATAATGTCATATTAAGAAGTGTTTTGTGCTTTACACCTTATTCACACTTACAAATAGCAATCATAAATCTCATTCCTAGATACGAGGATGTGGAATTAAGATTGACTTATACATCTAACTGAAAAGGAATAAGAGACCTATTAAAATAAGAACAGCTTGCATGTGAAACACATAGGCAAACGTCCAGCATTCTAGAACAAGTATCTTTCCAACATTTATTCCGTCCATAATGACCACACTCAGCTACACAACTTCCTGCACTTTGCACGGCTTGAACTTCATTAATTCCCTATTATGTTGCTTTGGTACTCGCTACAAATACTCCATTCTTGTTACCATGTGCTAATTTGTAGAGATTAATCCATACAACATGCATATGCAGCTAACCACCATAATTAAATCATATCATTTCATTCATATATATATATTCTTTAAACCATGTATTTCTATGAATATTTTCACCATATTTCATTTCCACAAAATGGGTTCAAGGTTGCAAGGTATGCATGAAAGGATAACATATTATGGAAGGATTATCTAAAAGGTCCTTTGAAAACATATGTAAAGTGTCTTAAAAGTATATGAAAAGCAACAAAAAGATACTAATAACTAGACCAATCATAAAGCTACAATATAAACTTATGCAAATGAATTCAAAACTGAAAATAAGATTACCAAATCAGATTTAAGTATGTGATTACACATTCATCATAATAGAAAAATCAGCAAACAAAATGTGACACCAAATTTATGTGGAGAAACCTTTTTGGGAAAAACTCCACACAAGAAATGAGGGGAAGTATATTATTAATATTCAAAAGAGAGATACACCATAATACACTTCACTACTGATCTTTGGTCAGCTCAACATCATCCTATTACTTGAAAGAAATCAACATGAAAATACCATCCAATGTTCCATTTCATGGAACTTGTCAAAGATAAAACCACAAATGGTAAACCAAAAAATAGGAAGAGAACCACTTTTAAAAACCCACACCCCCTTCTTGGACAACCAAAATATATGATAAAATATTAAATAAAATTGAAAAGGCTCCAACATGGGTGCCTAGCCCATAGCTTATCCACCTTTTTCCTTTTTAGAATCTTTGATGAATCTTTCGCTTCTCGATAGACCATCAATGAACAATCTTTCTTCTTCCAATCTTGGGTGCTCCATACATGACCTTTCATATTCCCAAATTGGACACTTAGGAGAGATAATTTATCCATTATGTCGTGTAACATCAATTGACATTAAATCATCCCTTTAAAATATATTTACAACATGTCAATATTTAATGAATCTCTATCATTTCCCCTAGAACAAATTCCAAGGAACATGAAGATATATGATGTGCATAGGGATAAAAGGTTAATGTCACATATACTAACATTCTCCCATGTGACGTTATAAATTGTAATTACATCTAAGAGATACAAATAATAAATCATGTACAGCGATTAAGGCCCATGGCCTTCCTGCACAAAGAGAACATATCCATGGTCACTAGCTTCATAAGAGAATCTAAAATATTATACAAAATATCAACCTTTTCAATAAATAACTTACCATTCTCAACAATATCTCATGCAAAGTGATATTGAACATCAACATGCTTAGTACAAGCATGCTACAAGATTTTTGGCCAAGCAAATAGCATTTTTATTGTCACATCTAATCCTCATTGTCTTGCAATCAAAACCAATGCCATTACCAAGTCTATGTAACCATACTACCTCCTTAGAGGCATATGTAGCAGTCATATACTCTACTTTAGTGGTGGAAAATGAAATTGTAGGCTATCTTTGACTCATCCAACTCACTACACCTCCAAACAAAGTAAATACATAGCAACTAGTGGACCTTTGCTATCCAAGTCACCTACCCAATCTACATCAACAAACCCCTGTATTTCCAATGAATTGACCAAATCATTTATACCATGGCAAATCAAACAGTAATCAAAAGTACCTCACAAATATCTAAACACCTTCTTAACAAAATTATATTGCTCTCTACTAGGGTTAGACATAAACATGCTTAGAACTCCCACTACTTGGGCTATATCTAGTCTAGTGGAAACCATTGCATACATTAAACTACCAATGACACTAGCATAAGGAACCTTAGACATCTCAAAATCATCATCAGAATTAGGACAAATATCTAAGCTCAAATTAATATCAACTAAAAATTGAATACTAACTAGCTTACAATCATGCATATTAAACCTTTGTAAAATGGTATTAACATACTTACTCTAACTTAATCTAAGTTTTTTTGTGACCACGATCTCTACTAATATCCATACCAAGAATATATTTTATAGCCCCAAACTCCTTCATATCAAAAGTATCAAAAATGTGTGACTTGATCTCCCTAATCATCATCTGTATATTACCAATGAACAACATGTCATCAACACACAAGATAATAATTAGAATTTAACCACCAATAACCTTAATATAAATGTAATGATCCTCCTAGCTCCTAAGATAACCCAACTTTAATGCAAAAATATCAAACTTTTGGTACCACATCCTAGATGATTGTTTCGAACCATACAAAGATTTCTTTAACGTGCAAAGAAATTGTTCTTTTCCTTTCACAACAAAACCATTAGGTTGTCACATTTAAATTTCCTCCTCAAGACACCATGCAAGAAAGATTTTTTAACATCTATTTTCTCTATCTCAAAATTACAAGAAACAACAATAGATAATAGGAATCCAATAGATGTCAATTTAGCAATAGGAAAAAAAAAATCACCAAAATCAATTCCCTCTCTCCAGGAGTAGCCCTTAGCCACCAATTTGGATGTGTATTGCTCTAACTGACCATCTATACCAAATTTATTTTTAAATACCCACTTGCAACTAATGGGCTTCCTTCATTTGGGTAAATTAACAAGATCCTAGGTGTCACAACTATCCAAATCCACCATTTCCTCTTGTATGGATTGCAACCAAGACTCACTTTCCTTCGAAGAGAGAACCTCCTTGAAAAGTATAGGTTCATTGTGAGTACTCAATAAAGAAAATACACAACAAAAATAAGGTTGGATATACCTGTCAACTGGATTTAATTTCCTTGTGGACCTCTCAAGGTAGGATTAATGAGTTCTACATTTTCTTCTTCTTTTGTGTGCCCATCTTGCACATCCTTTGAACTATTTGAACCCTTTCTTGTTTTTCATCCTCAAATCCATCTGATTTTTCTTCCACATGTGCATATTCTCGCTTCTCAATCTTCGTCTCAAAGTGCATTGTCTTTGTCTAATCTTTCTCCTTTCATTTTTCTTCTCCTAAGTAACCTCTAAACTCTGTGAAAATAACATCTCTTAAAAAGATCATTTTACAAGTTAGAGGATTTCAAATCTTATAACCTTTTATATTCTCACTATAACCAACAAAGATGTATTTCTATTTTTTGGATCTAATTTAGATCACTTCTCTTAAGGAGCATAACACAAGCCTCACAACCAAATATCCTTAAGTGTGAAACATAAGAGTTTCTACCTATCCACACAAGAGATGAACAAGGATATCTAAAAATAAAATAACAATCAATACCAACAACTTCTGCCCAAAAGCATCTATCAAGCTTAGAACCACTCAACACACCCCTAGCTTTTTCCATCAAGGTTTCACTCATTATTTTTTCTACCCCATTTTTTTGGAATTGTAAGGATTATTCTTATATTTAACAATACTTGCATGCTTACAAAACTCATCAAAATCCTTGGAACAATATTCACCCCCATTTTCATATCTTGATAATTTTCTTAATATATGATTTCTTCTCAACTAAGGCTTTAAATTCCTTAAACTTAGTGAAAACATCAGATTTAGAACACATAAAATAAATCCATGTGTATCTTAAGACATCATCAATGAAAGAGACACAATACAAAGATTTTTCTAAAGATTCAACATCCACTATTCCACATACATTTGAATGAACCATCTCTAATTATCTATTTTCCTTACTAGTTCCATTAGGGAATGATGATATATATTTTGTTTACCAAACACACAATGCTCACATAAATCATTTTTCCAACAAAATAATTAGAAATATTATCATCCAAATTTTTATTAAGAATGGTATTAAGAACTTTTCATAAATGTGACCCAATCTATGGTGTCATAACATATATATGCATTTTTAGTGCCAATTACATTGGTTGAGTTACAAAAATTAGAGGTATTTAACCTAAAAAAATTCCCTATCTGAGATCCTTTAGCTATCATCAAACTCCCTCTTGCCAACTTGCAACTAGAATTGTCAAATTTCACATGTATTCTAGAATCATTTAACTTGGATACTGAAAGTAAATTTATCACAATTCCTAGAATATTCAAAACATTATCAAGGGTTTTGATCCTCCCATCACTAAAATACAAATTTACCTTTCCTTTACCAACAATCTTATGTGTGTTGTTATCACTAAGGAAAACACCTCCCCCATAATATTCTTTGTAAGTAGTAAACCACTCTTTTTGAGGATTCATATCACATATGGTAGGAGAAACCTAAATCAATAAGCCAAACATCATTATTAATAGTGTTAGGTAAAATAAATAAAGCATAAAATCATCATTGGAGGAATTTTTTTGTGGAGGAATTGACATTATTTTTCTTGTTTTTACACTCTTTCACATGCCCTCTTTTGCCAAAATTCCAACACTTTACTATGCTCTTTTTGGGATTTTTAAAACATCCTTTAGACTTATCCCTCTTTTAATTGTGTTTAGGACCTTTCTCTTTGGACCTACCTCACACATGCAAGGCATCTTGGGAGCCAACATTCATATACTTTCTTCTCATCTCCTTTGAAAGAAGTATGAAAATTAGGTTTTCCATCTTTGGCTCTACATTACCACAACTTATGGAAACAATTAGATTTTCCCAAGATTCGGGCAAAGAACAAAGAAACAAGATACATTTATCTTCATCTTCTAGTTTAAAATCTATTGATGTAAGCTAACTTATAATCAGATTAAAATCATTCAAATAGTCTACAATAGAATCACCAATTTTTTTTTAAATAATATAACCATCTTTTGAGATACAACTTGTTAGACAAAATTTTAGTTTGATATATATCACCTATCCTCTTCCACAAATTGTATGTGGTGTCCTTTTGTGGAGACGTTCAAGAGGAAAAAAGTTGTAAGACACAACTGAATAGTTCCTCATGTCTTCTTGCCTATTTTTTTCCAATCTTCATCAAACATTATAGTAGGTTTGGTTTCTTGTGAAACTGTAAATGACTGATCTCTCTCTTCAAGGAGATCATCTTTAATATCGACATCTCATAGCCTATGCAATTGAATTTTTCAATATCCTAATGAGAGGTAGAATCCATTTCACATCTCATAGCCTATGTCATTGAATTTCTCAATATCCTAATGAGAAGGTAGAATCCATGGTATACAAACCTCTTCACAAATCTACAATATACCACAACACAAAAGCTTCCATTACAACCGAAAAACCTTTAACACTTGAGATAAAGGTCTCTCTACAAAATGGTTATCTCTAATACCAAATGTTGAAAACAAGGTAAAGTAAATCTATAATATGAACTTATGCAACTTAATTTGAATCTAAAAACAAGATCACCAATTTGAATTTAAGTATGTGATTGCACATTCATCACAATAGAAAAATCAGCAAAAAAATATGACACCAAATTTACATGGAGAAACTCTTTCAAGAAAAATCTCTACACAAGAAAAGAGGAAAAATATATTATTAATCTTTAGAAGGGAGATACACCATAATACACTTCACTACCGATCTTTGATCAACCTAATAACACCATGTTACCTGTAAGAAATCAACATGAAACTACCATCCAATGGTTCCATTTTATAGAACTTGTAGGAGGTAAAACCACAAATGGTAAGCCAAAACAAGAGGCAAAAAACCACTTGAAAAAATTCACACCCCCTTCTTAGACAACCAAAATACATGATAAAACATTAAAGAAAATTCACAAGGCTCTAACATGGGAACCTAGCCCGTAGCCTATCCATCTTTTTCCTTTCTAGATGATTTGATGACTCTTCCACTTCCCAATGGACCACCAACATTTAATATTTATTTTTCTTATCTTGGGCATGCCATATGTAACCTTTTATATTCTAAAAGTGGATTCCTTAAGAGAGATCATTTATCCATTATGTTATGTACCACCAACATTAAATCATCTCTTTAAAATATAATTACAATGTGTCAATATTGAATGAATCTCTCTCATGTCCCTTATAACACATTCCAAGGAATATGGAGTGATGCAGGAGCATCTAGGGGTACTAGCAATCTTACATCACCAAAAATATTGCTAATTTATTTTTGTTGTTTTCAATAAGGGCTAAGGTGTGTGGAAAATAAATATTTTAATTTGCAACAATGTGATTTTCCCTTGTGGTGATAGGTAAATGCATTTTTTGGAGGAAATATACTGAGGTAAATGTTTCCAAGGCATTTAAATGGTGAAATATTCCCTTTGGGCTTCTATTTATTTGTGGGGACCACTAGGGGTGCATGTCCTTGTATGTTCAATTGCATGCCATTGCATGTTTTTTCCACAATCTTTGAATGTTACTGCATGTTCATATTTAAGTTGGTAGGGTCGTCGAAGATTAATGAAGATGCTAGAATTGACCAAATTTGATTGTCCATGGTTAAGGTGCCCATGTGAAGGCCATGTGAGCATTGAATAATTTTATTATTTATGATTATTTCTCTAAATGGGGCATGGTTTTTCCAAGGTTTTTTTCTTGTGGTTTTGGAAAACCATAATGGTTTTCTCATTCTAAAACTTCTATATGATGGTGCCTTGTCATTTGGGAAGATGGCTTTGGGAGTTTTTGTAGGTGACATGAGAATAAAAAATAGAAAGAGAGGGCTAAGGAGTGACAGAGAGGTAGATAAGGAGTGAATGAGAGACCTGGAGAGGGGGGAGGTGGAGAGCTAAGGGGGAGAGAGAAGAAAATGAGAGAGAGAAGTTCACAATAAGGGAAATAGGAATAAGGAGGGAGGGAGAGAGGTGGATAGGGAGGTAAATAACTAGAGAGGGGAGATATATAGAGGTGAGAGACCTACAACCTAGAGAGGGGTGGTATATAGAGGTGAGAGACCTACAACCTAGGGAGAGAGGGGTGAGAGACATAGGGGAGAGATAGAGGTGAGAGATAGAGGGGGGGGAGGTGGGTAATGAGACAAGGATGGAGAGATAAAGAGGTAAAGAGTGAAGGAGGGAGAGACCTAAAGATGAGGAGAGAGGGTGGGAGGGAGAGGTAGTAATCGAGAGAATGGAGAGAGATGGGAGAGAAACAATAATAGAGGTAGAGAAGAAAAGAGAGGTAGGGAGACAGGGATAGAGATGGGGGTAAGGAGGGAAGGCAAGGGAGAGAGGCAGAGAGGGTAGGAGAGACCTAGAGAGGGGAGAGAGGTGAGAGAGAGAAGAGAGGAAGAGAGAAAGGGAAGTATTGATAGAGAGGGAAGGAGGTAGGGAGGGATTGAAAGTTTAAACCTCAACTATCCATCATCAATTTTAAACCCTAAACTCTAAGACTTCATCAAAGTGAGGGAGA
This sequence comes from Sequoiadendron giganteum, assembly GCA_007115665.2. Lineage (NCBI taxonomy): Eukaryota > Viridiplantae > Streptophyta > Pinopsida > Cupressales > Cupressaceae > Sequoiadendron > Sequoiadendron giganteum. The sequence goes on along the minus strand of CM021105.1, from coordinate 340,540,003 downwards.
GAAAGAAAGAAAAAAAAAATGGCTCTATCATTATAAAAATGTATGTTTATTTGGATAGCGCCAAACTTGGCATGTGTCAGTTTTGGAAAGCACCAAATTTGGTGCTCACCAAATGATTTGCATTGGAAAATACCAAACCTAAGGGTTGGATGACCATTTTATGCCAAAGACATGTTTTTTAAAAGATTAAAAAAATCACATTTTTTGTCATGCTCTCCATTAGGTTTACGCGTGTTTCAATGCAAATTTATAAAAATACCACGATGACATTATCTCTCTCTTAGCTATCTAACCATATAGTTTTTTCACCTTTTGATTATATTAAGGTTTTCATCTTTAATTTCTTTTGTTATCATGTCCATTTTTATCAAAAACCAACATGTAGTATTTTGGGTATAGTTTTTTATCCGTTCATTGAATTTTGAAATAAATTACATTTTTAGGAACTAGACTCCATTCTACACCTATTGAAAAAATGAAATTGATTTTCGAATAGTTTTCAAAAAAATTAGGGGGGGCATGCTCAAATTTATGTTTTTTAGCATGTTTCCACTTTGAAAATTAGTAAAAAATCATATATTCATTAAAAAGTTAGTCGAAAAATCTCGCATAAACTACATGGTATTAGCTAATTTCTCACTGAAGTGATTTTTGAAATTCTAAAAAAAGTTAACATTTTAGGGGGAGCACACTAGACGCTATGTTATTTTTTTTGAAAAAAATAGGACCATTTTGTGTGCTCTCCTTTTTGAGACACTTGATCTTCACCATTTTTATTTTTTTAAATAGTAGTTTAGAAATTAGATTTAGAGCACTACAACTCTTGTTCTTGTTGTATCTTCAAATTTTGAGCATAACTATCTTCATTTTCTTCTCGAATATCAATCTTTGTTGATTTCAAAGAAAAATTGGCATCTTAACACCCCTTTTTGTATCACATCTTGGTGCATGTGATCACCCTTTATATAAATTTGATTCCACCATATTGTTAGCGTAGGTATTTTATTTTTTTTAGTTGGACATTATGTATTTTTTTGTCATATTTAGTTCTCATTTTTTATTTGTAGTGAATGGGTTAAATGTGGGTATATGACATCTTCTCACGTGTATTTCTCTCACCTATTTTTGGGTAGTATGAATTATAGTTCTCATTGGTTAGTCTTGCCTACCCTCTTCTTATATATGTATCCACTCCTTAAACTTGTCATTCAACCATTATTTTTGAGCTCTTATAATTCTATTTTACTTCTTGATTATTTTATTTTTTGTCATATTATTAGAAGTTAACTTTGTTGTTTCATTTATATTCTAATATCATCTACATCAATAGTTTTATAGTTTCTTCTTCTTTAACTATGTTTTGCATTGATATTTATTTTTCAAATTCTAACATGGTATTAGAGTCATGATGATAGAATAAATCTTTTTAGTTTATATTTTTGATAGATTTAGGGTGAATAATATTTTGCATACAAATTTCCTTAGAACCTATTGTGCTCTTCTCTTACATCTTTGGATGATTTGCAAAACTAGAACAATTTAATACAAAAAATATTAACTATAGGATTTGCACTTGTATTTTCTAGATTCTAAGTATTTATATTTTTTATTAAGCTAGGTAATGTTTTTATCTATTATATAACATCTAGGAGGCTCAAGAAAGCCAATATTAACTTTTGTAGTGGTACGGTTCCTAATGAGGTGCCTGGTCAAAGTAAAATGGCATGAAGCAATGGAATTCTATCTGAACATGGTTTTGTTGGGTTTGGGTCTAAGACCTTCGAGAGGGGACTGACACTCCACATCAACCATTTCTACTCTAGATTATGGGGGAAAACCAGGAGGCTCGAATGGCTAAGGTGGTTGAGAATGTTGCCTTACTCAAGGAGATAATAGGAGCTAATAATTTAGCGGCTAGGATGACGATCTTGGCTCTTTCGATAACTTAGGCAGTGATGATATAATCGAGGAGTTGAGCAAGGGCATTGGGGAAGCTGATGAGGGAATCGATGATTAGTGGGAGGGAGTTAGGAGCCTTTTGTTCATGTCTATAATTCTTTTTCTTTTTTGCACTGGCTGAAGTGCTAAGTTAAACAATGTATTTGGGGTTAGGCCACCGTTGTGCCTAATTTATATATCAAAAAACATGATTCTAATTTAATTAAGAATTATTTAATTATAATTATAATTTAATCTATATAATCATAATTATAATAATAAACATAATTCTGACTTAATTATTATTTGAAGTTATTACTTTTTAATAATTAAAATAATCGATTATAAATAATGAAATGTCATATATAATTTATTAAAAATTAAAAATCATGAAATATTATAAATAATAAATTCCACTATTTGATAATTAAAATATTAATAAGAATAATTATAATATGTAAATATTTCTAATTTAAATTTAAATTGTAAACATTAAATAAGTTAAAAATAATTTAAAATTTTAATTTTAACTTTTTAATTTTGTATTATAAGATTATAAAATAATTTATTCATTTTTTATGAATTACAATAAATTTTGAATAATTTAAATTTTTAAATTAAATTTATATTTATATTTTTTAGAATAATATTTATATGATTTTAAAAATAATAAAAATAATCTAATATTATTCTAAACAAAAATATATATAATGTTTTAAATGTAAATTAGTTAAAATAGTATATTTAAAACACAATATAAAATAATATAAAAATTTGAAACACAAAATCACAAGTGATGAAAAATTGAATAAAAAAGTTAATACTTTTTTATTCAATATTTTTTTTGTTATATATATATATAACTATCCAAAAAAATGCCTTGAAATTGGACAAAAAAAGTTAATACTCAAGAATCTTGGCTTAAATTTTTTACATAATATTTTCTTTGCTATAATTTTGTATATATTGAATGTTATATATAATATTTTAAGCGTGTGTTAATACATTATTTTTAAAATATTATATTTTTATATCTTTTAACTTCTACGAATTATTAACATAAAAAAATAATATAAAATACTATTAGATAAATTAAATTTTAAAAATTAAAATTGTGTTTCAAATAAAATATTAAAAATTAAATTAAATTATATTAAAATTGTCAAAAGTAAAATTTTAACTTTTATATTAAAATTACAAGTAACAGCAAACTTAAAATAAAAAATAAAATGAAACTTATTCAAAAGATAAAAATTCAACTCATAATTTATTCATTTATTATTAATAATAATATCATTATTTAAAAAATATATATTTATTAAAAAATTATTATTATTTATCTAAAAATCTAAGTTAAAGAAAAAAAATTCTTGCCTTATATTTTCTTAATTAGAAGCTAAGATCGGATAAAAATGAGTTGATTTTTCTTTAATTATATATTATATTTTTTAATATTTTAGAAAATATGACGGTTGAGATTATTTTAATATGCTTGCTCTACAATTTTCAACCATTGATTTTCATAATAAATTCATTCACTTCATATAAGGAACACCTTTGATGTAAACATAACACATTTAAAAATAAATTGGGCAATACCTATCAATGATTACTCATCAAGTAGACCAAACTTTGGGATACACCAAGCCACCATTACTCTCTTCAAGAATAATCTCCTCTTAGAGCCATCATGAACCCATGTGATAACATTATGGTGTATATAAATTCAACCATACATACACCAAGGAATTTAAACCTTGTTCAAATCTAAACTAAAGAGATAACCTTACACTATCAACTCAACGAAAAGTGGAAATATTTTTTGGGTACCAACTTCTAATAGTCCTTCACCTCTTCCTACACCCTCCAACACTCTATTTAAAAAATTTATATTAAAAATAATTGAATTCACTTGAATGGCCATGATTTTGGTAAGATAATTATTTGTTGTAAATCAACCCATAGCTAATATTAATGGTCCAATAGGTGCCTCCAACAAAAATGAGATGTATGATACCAAGCTTAATGGTTTTGTGCAAGGTTCAAGTCATGGAAAAAAGTAATCTAGATTTTGGTTACTAGAACATGAGCAAACAAGAAATTCACTATTGACATAAAAACACTAACACAAGTCTAAGGTCTAATATTATGTTATATGTAGTAAACCTCGGTGTGATGCAACAAAAAGGGAGAACTTGTATATGCAATAATTATAAACCAAATTATAATAAATTATATGCATTCACATTAATATACCCATAAAATAATATATTAATATATTTTAATGGCTTATACATGTGAATTAATTAATCATTTATGCTTTACTCCCACTTGCCATCTTCCTTATTCTCATATGTATTTAATCCATGTGATTCCTCATGATCCCACAATATTATCTTCCACTTCTCTTCTCTCTATATAGCCTCTTAATGTCTTCCCATCATATCCTTTCATAATAACACTTATTACTTTATTCTCATGAATTTACATTTTCTCGTATGATATTTTATACTTTTATAGTTTATTTAAGCATATTGGAGTTGTTTTAAGGTTATTTAAGTGGCATATAATAGATATATGGGTCTAGAAATGGCCCATATTACAAATGTGGTACCTTACAATCCTTTATATCTTTTCAACTGTAACAAGCCCAAAGTTTACCTTGTTGATTTTACCTAAGTTTTAACTCAGAATGTGAATAGTTCAAGTTCTCATAAACATGGAAGTAATTTTTCCTTTTCAATAACACATTTGCATATTTAAAATAAACCATTTCACACTACATTTCATGAATGAAATAATATTACATAATCCCAAGTAATGAATTCATCTTTCAAACACAATTTACAAGTAGATTCAAGATAACATTTACAAATCATAGCTTACAAGAACTTAATGGTACAAGAATATAATGGTCAGGATATCCTCATCTGGAATGCATATCTTAATCTTTTTCTTCTTTTGTTTCATAAGCCTTGGCTGCCAACTACAAGAGGGAGAGCATCACCCAAGTATTTTTTCTCCAACCACGGACTTAAGTGGTCCCCCACACATCTCCTAACTGGTAGATGGCCCTACCCATCAACAAAGAGTTTGGTATGGAAACCCTCTATAAAATTCCTACTTGAGCATGATATTATGTCCTACATAATTAGTGTTGGCATACATTGGATACCCGTCAACTATGCATGACACTCCCTACTAGCTATGCAATCCTGGCTCACGATGAACTAACAAATCCACTTACTTTGGCCAAAGGTTTGATACATATAATATAAATCAAATCCACTTTCTATGAAGCGGTGTTGTTTATTCACCCACCCCCTCGCTCGACTTGGAAACTCTATTGACCTTAGAAAACTCTTGACTAGGTTTGACCTCAAGATAATATAAATAAGATTTTATTCCACAAAGTGATGACACACTTAAATTGATTTGTATACACGTAAAATTGGTCAAGGCAATTTATTAATTAAATACAAGTTATTTAATTAATGCCCTTCTCTTATTCATCTACCTATAAATAAATATTAAATTTATTTATATGGTTCATGCTTTCTTATTTCTACCATTTTGAATCACATTCTTCTAATTTAATTAAATAAAAAAAAATTATAATTTGCTTTATTTGATTAATAGTCTTTTTACAAAATTTAAATTCTTAAATTTGAATTTTGGCACATTTCTACAACTTCTTCTTGCCACATCAGCAAGTGTCACATGAATTTAATTATTTCTAATTTCTAAATTGGAAATATCCCCAACAAATTTGGAACAAACTAAGACACTTGGCTTCTCCATTTCATGGACTCCTCCCAACACTTGGCAAGGTGCCCTTTTAAAAGGAACATCTTCCATGATTCTCTCCAACTTCCTCTTCCTCCACCGTCCATCTTTCCTGATGAGATATTGACCATCGGTCGCTACCACATCATTTGATACTCTGAAAAATCTATAAATACAAGGCCATTCTACAGCAAAAGGGATCCCAATCTTGTGCAAACTTACTATGCAAAAATCTTGAGAGCATTTTAGTTTTGAGCAAGTTGCATTGCATAAGAATTCTAGATTAGAAATATAATTACATATCATTTTAGCTTTCTTGTAGCATTTGAATCATGGTTTTAACACCACATCTATCATCATTTGCAACATTATCATGCATTTCATTAGTATATAGGGATTATCTCTTTGCATCTTATAGCTTTTCATTCTTCAATTTGACATTCCAGCAATCATAGTGCTTGAATAAAGATCTGAGATCCAAATGATTAAAGCAAATCTTTCAAGATAGGAGACGATGGAACGAATTCAAGGAGTTTAATTTGCTTTTAATTAGATTAGTTTATGTATTTGAATTCTTTGTTGTAATACGTTTTATTGATTGTGTGGTTCGTATTACTTTGCATATTTTATACTTACCCCACACTATATTTTAGCGCCCACCGTGGGGGTCAGCCCCTTTTCATTAACATTTTCTGGAAAAGTGTGTTTACAGGTTCGTACGGAGAAGTTGTAGCGTGGACATGTGAGTTCTTTCGACGCATACGACACTTCTTTCAGTGCATCCAATTACTGTTTTCGTGCATCTAGAGGATCTTGTAGCACATACAGGGAGTTTTATAGTGCATTTAGTCTTTATTTTAGCGTATTTGTAGCCTATTTTGGTGCATTTATTGGTTCTTTCAGTGCATTTACTAGTTCTTCTAGCACATCTATGTTCTAGTGCATAGATGTTATGCTTTAGTGCATCTATGTCATTTTGCAAAAATCTTTAAAATCCTGAGAACTAACTGATGTTTTATGTGTTCCAAGTACGAAGAACATTGTCAAATATTTTGCTAAAACTATAAGAACGTTGCTAAAGACCAGAAATCTTGAAACTACTAAGGATTTGTTTTGTAGGCTTGGATTTTATTGCTCTTTCTTTTGATTAAATTAGGAACCTAGATTAATTAAGAGGTCAATTAACACCATGTTTGTTGTGATTGATGAGTGGTAGGCATATGCTCTCCCCTTAATTGGGTGATCAAAAATCCAGACCCATTCTTTTTATTTTGCTTTATCCTTAGAGGACCTGCCTAGTGGGAGAAAGTAATCACCCTAGGGAACGACCCAACCAGTAACACGCTAAATCCAAGTGACTTACAACTAGTATATAAGTGTGGGTACTTGAGAAAAGTTCAAGTATCATGAGGATTATTCTGACAAGAAGGGCAGCAATGGTCTCTTGTCGTATGGATGATCCCCCACGAATAGAATTCCTATACTAGAACCCTTTTGTTATAGTGTGCCAAAATCCCTTTTCTATTTGTTGGTGCAAGAGGTATAACCTCTGAAGTCATCCTAAATTCATGTGGCTCTTGGTAGAAATGATAAGTTTGTCATGGGAGATTCATGAGGACTAAGGCTTGGCTGACCCGAGAAGTGAGTGTAATGTAAGGGGGAGCCAGTGTGGTCAAGTCTCTATTCATTCACCAAAAGTAAGCACAGCTGGAGTAAAATCCAAGTGGGTATTTAGTAAATACTATCTTTCATAGCCTTAGGGATTGTACTTTCTTGATGCGTCTTACAATGTGTGTTCTAAATAACATTCAAAACAAACAAGAAATGTACGATCACTGATTCATAAGAAGCATCCATCCAAACAAGAAATTCCCTATCAGGACAAATTGAAACATCAATCAAATTTTCAGAAAAACACTGAAAAACTTCTAGAATAGTGCATCAATTCCCTGTTTTGGCGTATATGTTGCATATTTTGGCACATCTGAGTCTTAGTCCTACAAATTCAGTTCATCTTTTAGTGCATCCATTCCATCTCCATGTGCATCCATTACATCATCCAACACATCCATACCCTGTTCTAGAGCATACATTTCTAGAATATCCAGTCAAAATCATGTACCTAGGGGCAGTCTAGCACATTGAGTTTATTTTCCAACGCATTTTGGGGGCAGTCTAGTGCATCCCTGGCCTTTTCTAGTGCATCTGTCATTTGTTAGTGCATTGGTGTCATCATGTACCGCATATGTGTTTTAGCGCATCATTACCTTATTTCGACGCATTCAGAAAATTCAAAAACCAAAGAGCTAAATTTGTCCCCTATTCAGCAGTTTAAACCAGAATTAGGGATCTTTTCCAACCTAGAATCATTCCTCATTTGCAACAGAACCTTGAATTTGTTGGAACTGACATTTGCAAGTGGAATTATTTAAACTAAACCAATATCTAACCCCTCAAAGTGCCATAACCATCAAGCATATCTATGGTTGTTAAGCCAAGTTTCATCATCAAGATTTTTCATCCTTTCATCATAAAATAAAGTTGTATGATCAGATTAAACTTAGTCTCACCAATAGAATTTTTCATTCTATTTGATTTAGTTTTTATCCTTGGCACTCCTCCAAATGAAGGTCAAATTTTAGTCAAACTATAACACTTGTATGCTCATTCAAACAAGATCACAAAGGCAAAAGCTTAAAGAGCAAGAGTTTGAAAACCAAAACATAATGGCTAAAGAAAACCCTTTCCATACACTTCACCAAGAGGAACTAGAGAAAGTTACAGATGAGGAAATCCGAGAAGCTCAACAAGATCCAGAATTTTATAAATTTATGAAGAAAATCTTAGAGAAAGAGGGATAAAAATATTTTCTAATGATGGCTAAACAAGGTATGAAATTGCCTCTTGAATTTGCTATAAACCAATTGAAAAGTATACCCCAAAACAAAAAATTTGAATCATCTAAAAACAAAGAGGTGGAATCCTCCAAGAACAAAGAGGATGAAACGCCTAAGAACACCAAAAATAACACCCCAAATTTTGATTTAGTGGTTGCCTTCATGAAACAAATGCAACTCATGCAACAAAAAATCCAAGACATGCAGAAAGGGACTACCAAAAGGTATCTATTGAAATACATATGTCCCTATCCTTTTGATCCAAGCATAAACATGATACCCTTCCCTAAACATTATGAATTCTTGAAGTATCATAAATATAAGGGTAAAACAGACCCTATTGATCATGTGAGGGAATTTTGTACAATGAGCTTGGATTTTTCCCATGAAGACAAATATTTGATGAGACTATTTCCACGAAGCCTTGGTGGACAATGCATGGAATGGTTCTCTAAACTTCTTCTCGGTATTCGATCCTTCGAATAATTGGTTAACAAATTCATTACTCAATACACCTATAACATACAACATGAGATAACAATGAAGGATCTTTGTAACACTAAACAGAAAAAGGGGGAATCATTCCTTATATTTTTGCAAAGGTGGAGAAATTTATTCACTAGGTATGCACGACCCATACCTGAAAAAGAGAAAATGGAAATCTTCATTGACAACCTAACTGACGAAATGAGTTATAGATTGGAGTTGCAATGTCTGCCCAGCTTCGAAAAGATGATTGAAAATGGACTAAAAATTGAAGAAGCTTTGGTAAAGAGAGGAGTAATCAAAGTTTATAACGAAGAGAACTCATCAAACAATCATAACAACAACGATAAACTAGGATTCTGGCAAAGGAACAAGAATGCTAGAAATGATAGTTCGCAATTGAAAATCAAAATTCAAAACCCATTTTTAACTTGGCAACTGTAGCCTCTAAAAACAATCCCCAAAATACCCCCCAAACCAACAATCAAAATGTGAACCAAAATAATAATCAAAATAACTCGAAATCTAAATAATTTCCCTATCGAACATCATCATCGAATCGGAGAAGGTTCACACCTTTGGGGAAATCACTCGAATCAATACTAAAAGAGTTTCTTACAGCTAATATCATAACATTACCACCACCCTGAGACTGGGAATCTAGAGTAAAACCTTCAGGGTGGAATGATACTTACTATTGTGAATTTCATCGAAATAAAGGACACAAAACAAATTATTGCATGCAACTCAAGCATTGGGTACAAGATTTGATCGATAAAAAGGAAATATTTGTGGAGAGTCCCCAAACAAACAATGACCATGGTGCATTTAAGATTCCTTTACCCAATTATGACAAAGGAGAATCTTCTTCTGCAAACAACAAGAACAAAAATGTGAATTATGTTTATGACACAACCATTCTCCACACCTCAGCAGTCGAAGATCAAATTGATGCACCTAACAAAAATTATCATCAAAACAATGTTCCTACCCTTAACATTATCCCAATCAATGATGATCATAATAATATTGCAGCTACTGACAATCAAGTAAATTTCATCAAAATCAAGGAGAGACAAGACCCTTAACCATTTAATACCACCACAAGGGCTCAAGGTAAATATGTCTTAAAAGGAAGCACATCAAAAGCACCTATTACCCCATCTAACCAATACAACATTATCGATCAATTATAGAAAATCCTGGCACAAATATCAATACTAGAGTTGCTTAAAATCTCACCAGCTCACAAAGAAATTCTAGAACAAGCTCTAGTAGCCACCACGCTGCCAACCAATCTAGAAGTATGCCAATTTTAGCCCATGATGGGACACTTAATTGCACCTCATTAATTATCCTTTTATGAAAATAATGATGCCTCTCCCACACATCCCCATAACACTCCATTGCATATTGAGGTCATAATCCACAAACATCATGTAAAACGTGTCTTAATAGATGGAGGAGCGGATCTGAATATCTGTACTTTGAAACTAGTCTATGCACATAGGATTTTAGAGAATGCTATTGATGCAAGAAGGAAAATTTCCATCAAAGCCTATGATGATGAAGAAAGACCATCTCAGGGATTAATTTTCTTTCCCATCCAAGTGGGACCTATCCAAAAAGACATAGCCTACCAATTGTTGGACAAAGACTTGACATACAATATGCTCCTTGGGAGAGACCATGGATCCACTCAATGCAGGCGGTGCCATCAACATATCACCAATGTTTGAAGTTCCCCTTTAATGAATAGGAAATCACCATCTCAACTGAATCAAACAACTCCTAATATAGCAACACATTGAAAATGGTCCAAGACTCCTTCGTGCCTCATAACAGAGAAGCTAATGCTTCTAGCTCCTCCAATGGTGAAAAACAACAAAATATCTTGTCAAGATGGGTTGAGAAAAAGGACCAATCAAAGGATAAGGGTATCAGTGACTTTGTTCCCTCAAGCAGTGGAAGTTAGTCAAATATTTCATCAAATTATCTTGAGAAGGACACCAAATCCAAGGACAAAGGCATCGTTGACTCTACTTAGGTAAATCATGAGAGTCAATTAAACCTCTTATCCAAACAATTTGAAAAGATGCAGTTGAAAGATAAAGGTGTAGGTGAATATTCCATTGAACAAACTTTGTGCCTTTCACAATTGCTACCATCTCCTTGGGTATATGGGTAGCCATCAATATCAACACAACCATCTCCCCAATCCACGACTCTGTTTGATGGAAAATTCATAAAGGCAAGTACTATGGTGGAAGAATCTGAAGACAAGGATGTGCTCAACCGGCTTTATAAAGATGAAAATGAATATGCATCAACCTCTATCGTAGCAACCATTAGTATCCCAACTATCCTATATGGCAAAGGTTTCACTATCCTGGAAAAGATGGGTTACGAAGGTAGTGGTCCTATTGGGAAAAGAAAAGAGGGTATTGTAGAGCCTGTTTAGCTGATCACTAATAATGCCAAAGATAAGATGGGATTGGGCTATAAATAAGAATCCAAAGAGGAAACCAAGGAAAGGATTTGTGAATGCATCCTATAGTTACAAGCCAATTTTGAAACCGATTCTAATGAGTATGAGTGGGATTCATTGTCTAAAGAATATTTTCATGATAAACAAATTGATGTAATACAAAGATATGCACCCATGCTCATGGAGGGACAAGGCTCAGGGTCTATACCTCTTGAATTAGAGTCATAGCATATCGATGACTCAAGTGTCGACGACCAGACATCCAATGAGATAGACGATACAGAGGGGAGTAACATCATAGACCTCGATCTCGCTATTGCATACCAAGAAGACTTTTCATTTTAATCCTCACCACTGTCGAACTTGACCAACCTAATGATCCCTTGCCATTAATCCACCCAAACTTGTTGATTGGGACCAAACCATGCCTCTAGATATCCCAATTTTTGTGGATGACGACGCTATTGTTAACTATCTTTGCACTGACAACCCTGAAACACTTGCCATCCATGGGACTCATAACGAAGTTGAGAATCAGGGGAGTGCCAAATATTCTAGCTGCAAAATAAATAATGAAAATGGATCTAATGGTGAAAACCATTCTATGGCAGCATTAGATCATGAAAAAGTCAAAATAAAGAGTGTATCCGATGGCGAAAACCTCTCTGAGGCACTGAAGGATAGAATATTTGACACTCTACCAGAACATTACCATGAGATATCTTCAATGCTAGTAGAACCTACACAATCTATCAGCATCAACACTCCAGAAAAAGTAAAAACTCTACATTTGGCGGCATCCTTGACTGAACAAGAGAAACCAAGCTTTACCAAATTCTTTGAAGAAAGGCAAGTTAACTTCGCTTGGTCTTATGTAGATATGTCTGGGATTGATCCTGAACTAATCGTGCACCATTTGTCTCTTCCCTCTAGAGTAAAACCGGTAAAGAAAAAATTAAGAAAGATGCACCCTCACATCACCTTGCTGGTCAAAGCAGAATTGAAAAAATTGTTGGATGCAAGGTTCATCAGACTAATAGACTATTTCAAGTGGATTTCTAATATTGTACTAGTATCTAAACTAGATGGCAGCATTAGGATTTTCACAAACTTCAGAGATTTGAATAAGGCTTGTCCAAAAGATGATTTTCCATTGCCAAATATTGATATCATAGTGGATTTAACAACAAGATACAATGTTGTTGCTCATGGATGGTTTCTCAAGATACAACTAAATAAAAATTGCACCAAAGGAACAAGATAAAATAGCCTTTACCTGTCTATGGGATACTTTCTACTGGAATGTCATGCCTTTTGGGTTGAAGAATACTAGAGCCACCTATCAACGCGCAATGACCACCATTTTTCATGATACGATGCATACTTTCATGGTATACAACATGGATGACTTACTAGCCAAATATTTTACTAGGGTAGGACACTTGGAGATCCTAGACAAAGTTTTCACCCACCTGGAGAAATTCAATAATAGATTAAATCTAAAGAAATGAGTGTTTGGTGTGACATCTGCAAAGTTGTTAGGATATATAGTTTCAGAAAAGGGAATTGAGGTGGATCCCGCCAAGGTCAAAGCCATCATAGAAATGTTTCCACCAAATAACATTAGTCAATTGAGATCTCTCAAGGAAGATTTCAATCCATTAGGAGGTTCACCTCACAGCTAGTAGAAAAAACTCATCCATTCACTCACTTGCTCTACAAGAATGTCAAGTTCAAATGGGATGAGAAATGTGAAGCATACTTTAATAAACTAAAGCAAGACTTGATGTCACCACCCATCCTAGTGCCACCCACTAAAGGGAAACCACTGCTTCTTTATATCGCAATAACTGAGGTATCCTTGGGCGCACTATTAGCACAGGAAGATTCTGCAGGAAAGGAAAGACATCAGCAGAACATTGAATGGTTATGAAATCAATTATTCCTTCATTGAGAAAGCTTGTTTGGCGGTGGTATTCACTACTTAGCAGCTCTAACATTACATGTTAACTCACACCATCAAGCTCATAACTAAGATTAATCCCTTGAAATATCTACTAAGCAAGGCAAACCTCAAAGGAAGACTAGCCAAATGGGTGATGATACTGAGTGAGTTTGACATTCAATGTGTGGATCGTAAAGCAATAAAATGACAAGTGATAGTTGATCAGTTAGCAGAAGCACCCCTATAAGACGATCATCCGATGCATATTGAGTTCCCTAATGTAGATGTCTTTACTATCACTCCCCAACAATGGATGTTATATTTTGATGGATCATATACGCAACACAAGTCAGGTGTTGGGATCAATTTTGTTACTCCACAGAGACATACAATTCAAAAATCATATTGGCTAATGTTTCCTTGCACCAAAAAAATAGTAGGATATGAAGCCCTCGTCATCGGTATCAAACTAGCATTCAAATGGAAGATCAACTAGTTACAAGTCTACGGTGATTCTCAATTGATCATTAACCAAGTGAATGATGATTATCAAACCAAGGATAATAAATTAATTTCGTACAAGAGAATAGTTGATGATTTCAAAAAGTATTTTGTTGAGATTAAATTTGAACAAATTCCAAGGGTAGAAAACAAAGTAGTCGATGCCATGGCAACAATTGCTTCTCTCTTGCAGATCCCAAAAAATCAAAGCCAATATGAGTTCATGGTGGAACAAGTGTTTAATCCTACCTACGACAACCCAGAATCCCAAGTTATATGTGACCTGGTTGACCCTGAATCCTCTACCTATGGAAAGATCTATGCCTATTTGAAAGACAATACTTTTCCACCTGATCTTTCCCAAAATCAGAAGCGTAACCTTATTTGTCAATTTGCACGTCATACCTTGATAGTTGATGTACTTTACCAAAGAGGTCTTGATGGTACTCTCCTTCATTGTCTTGAACGCAACGAATCTGACTCAGCTTTATGCGAGGTATATGTCGGTATTTGTGGAACTCATTCAAGTGGACTTACCCTCACTAACAAACTCCTACATTTTGGGTATTACTAGCCGACTATGGAGGAGTCCTACCAATTTTTCAAGAAATGTGAAAAATGTCAAATCCACGATAATCCTATCCATGCTCCAACCCAAGAGTTGCAACCATTTGCCTCAACATGGCCCTTTTGTTAGTGGGGATTGGATCTTGTAGGAAAAAATCATCTATCATCATCCAATAGACACAAGTTTATCATCACAACCACAGAATATTTCACAAAGTGGGTTGAAGTTGTCCCTCCAATCAACATCACTGGGAAGTAGATTGCCTCATTCATCTTGAATTACATCATTTTCCGATATGGTATTCCTCAATCCATTGTCACAAACAACGATAGGCCTTTTAAAAATTAGGACGTGCAAGAACTTTATCACAGATTCCATATTCAACATTGATTCTCCACGCCTTATTATCCTCAAGGAAATGGTCAAGCAGAAGCAACAAATAAGACTATCTTGAAAATTCTTAAGAAAACCATCAATGAGGTTGGAAAGTATTGGCATATTCAATTGAATCCTGCTTTATGGGTGTTCGAACAAGCATTCGCACCCCAACAGGTCAGAATCCATTCTACCTATTGAATTCAAGATACCTTCACTTCAGGTGTCTCTGAAGGGAATCATATCAGAAGAGGACTAAAAATTTTTTAGGCTACAAGAGTTGGAACTATTGGATGAACGTCGTCAGCTTCTCATGGATCACTAATAATCATATCAAAAAATTATGCCATGCAGTTACAATCACAAATTCAAGCCCGAAACCTTCAAGTTGGAGATCTAGTCCTAAAGGAGAATCTTTGCAATCACCAAGATAGAGAAAAAAAAAAGTTTGAACCTAACTGGTTAGGTCCTTTTGTTGTGGTATCAATATATGGATTGGGAGCCTATCAACTATCTACACCTGAAGGAGATTTGTTTAAAGAACACGTCAACAGTATTCATCTCAAAAGGTGTTATTCCTAAACTGGTCATTGCATTGAAAGGAAAAAAAATACAAAAAAAAAGTGAAAAAAATCAAAAAATCAAAAAATCGGTGCCTTAATGAAAACCTGGGAAACTGGCATCTCGATAACTATAAACAAATCATAAAATTTGAAAAAGTGCAATAAAAATAAGTGGTGAAAACTTGGCAACAGGCGTAACTTGTGATTGGATCCGCTCTTCCATCTATTTGGACCATGTATCGACCATTCGCTTTTTTCCATCACTATACCTGATCAACGAAGAACCTCATGTGCTTACCTAGGTGTCGTGGTGTCATCTCATCATGGCTTGGTCATTGTACATACTTCATAATAAATGGTTGGTCTCTCGTTGGGGGCAAAAATCTTGAACTCGTTGGGGGAACTTGTTTTGGGCTTAAATCAACAGACAAACAACAGTTAGACGACACAAGTAAACACAAAAAATTAGGACAAAAACACAACACTGAACATCCATCAAAACATCAAAATCAAAACATCAAAATCAAAACATCCAAAATCAATAACATCAATCAAAACAAATCTAATTAGATGATGTTTTTTTGAATCATGGTTTAATCATTTTTGTGTGCAGTGAAAATCCCCTAGCCTAAAGTGCAAAATGAAAATGAAATGCAAGACAAAAGGAAACACAACAACACCTGAAGATTAGGAATAAGTTGAACTTGAAAAAAATACAAGAAAAGGAGTGATATTACCTTATCCAAGTTGATTAGTTGATTGGCCTTGTTGATCATTCAATTTGTGTGTACCTAGATTGATTTTAGTAGCTTAACGACTTGTAAATGCTTGATTTGGATGCAAAATATGGTGGATTGAGTGCAAGATGATGGCTGGAAATTGAAGACTTGAGATGGGTGGAATGTGATAGATTGCTTGAATGTATCTCTAGTTAGGGTTGTGAAAATGGCTAATTGTTAGTTATTAGCCAAGGAGAGATGAATGAATGACCAAGATTCATTCTTGGCCAAGGATAAGAAATCAAGGGTAGAGATCAAAGTTTGACCAAAAGGAATTAAAAATTCATTTTTAATGTGCATGGGGAAGACAAAAGGAATAAAATATTCCTTGGGAAGTTTTGGGTCAATAAATTGAATTTAAAATTCCATTGAAAGTACATGGGGATTGTAAATGGAATTAAAAATTTCATTAAGGGTGTTGAAAGAATAAAATGGAATTAAAAATTCCATTAGGATGTGGGAGAGTTGAGTAAAAGGGGTTGATTAGACTAGTTGATGCATGATTAGAAGAGGGTTAGGTGGCTAATGATGATTAGGAGCTAACTTGCAAAAGTTGGAGGATGTGACACCTCCTAATCATGGATTAGGAATGTGCACATCCTTAATAAAGGATTAAGCAAGGAGGATTAAGGCTAGGAGTGGATTATGGTGGATGGGACATAAACGGAATTAAATAAGTGGTTTATTTATTTAATTCTTTGGAAGAAAGGGATAAAGGGGTAAGGTATTTAATTATTTAACTAAATACCTTAGGGATTTAGAGGAATTTAAGGATGTTAATTAAATAATAGTAACATTATATAACTAATGTGGATAAAAGGATATTTAGACAAAAAAGGATAAATTTGACTAAATGTAAGTGGTCAAATTTAGGTGTCTACATTTTTCCCCTCTTTGAGATCGTGTTACGAAGTGGCATCATTTCAAAGAAGATTAAAAGATAGCACTAGGAAGAAGATGATTAGATTGGGAAATATGCCCCAGTCATTCGAGAGAGTGACTAAGAGGGAATATGATGGGAGTGAAGATGAAGATTAGGGATTGAGGATGCCCCCTCGAGAGGACATGTGGGTTTAAGAGAACACGGGTGTGCTCTCAAAATGGATGAGATGATGAAAGATTAGATGGGGAAGATGAGAAAAAATTATGGATAAGAGAGGATGATAAGCGATAAAATATTTAGAAAATAAGATGAGAAGAAAGAAAGCACAAATGGATTCAAGGACAAATATGATGTTGCCCCGATCAAGCGACAAGACAAAATGGATTGATGATGTATGGAGTGTTGTTGATGAGGGAATAAGATATCCCAGAACAACACAAAGATAGGGGTGGATACATCCCAAAACAACACAAAAGGAAAGGGACGGATGCATCCCAATCATGATGATGAGAGTGTTGTTGATGAGGGAAGGGTACATCCCAAAACAACACAAAAGGATAGGGAAGGATACATCACAATGATGATGAGAGTGTTGTTGACGAGGGAAGGATACATCCCAAAAAAACACAAAAGGATAGGGAGGGATACATCTTGATGATGATGATGATGATGATGATGATGATGATGATGATGATGGGGTTAAGGCTAGGAACAAGACCAAGGATGTTATTAGATGATTTGTGCTAGATTGAATGGATTAGGATTGGATGGAGATGTGAGATTGTTAAAAGGAATGAAGATGATGGAGGGAAAGATTCTTAGAATAACAAATATATATTATCCTCAGAAGATGGATGAAAAGATGCTTAGAATAACAAATCTCTATTATCCTAAGCAGATTGAAAAAATAATGAAAGGATGAGGAGGATGGATGAAAAGATGCTTAGAATGACAAATCTCTAGTATCCTAAGCAGATTAAAAAGAGTATGAAATGACGAGGATGGAGGAAAAGATGCTTAGAATAAAGAATTTCTATTATCCTAAGCATATGGGAAAGATAATGAAATTACGAGGATGAAGAGATGAAAAGATGCTTAGAATAACAAATCTCTATTATCCTAAGTAGATTGGAAAGATGATGAAAGTAGATAGGATAGATAGATGAGGGAGAGTGGTGAATAATGAATGGATTAGAAAGAGTTGGGATGAATGGATGGGGGTTTTGGTAGATGAGAGGAAGAGAGATGAATGGATAGCAACTAAATCAAGCAAGTTAATTGTGATGTGTTATGTTGCCATGTAATGATCACTTAATTTGATATAGCATGAGATACTATGCACCAAGGTATGAGGAACCAAGGTGACGTTGTATTGCATGCATAGCACTAATACAACAAACAAAAATTTTGTCCAACATCCCAAAGTCACAGGGGCTGTGGTTGGGCTTGATGTTGGGATAACCATAACCACAAAGGATTCCCCAACATAATAGAAGACCAAAAAGGATCTTGGTGGGTACTATGTGGGACAACCAAGAAGACAGAAACAGACAAAAGATCAAGATATGCCCCTATGTTCACCAGCCAAAGCGCACCATGATATGATGGATCGTGGTGACCCTCACGAGGTATAATAGGAAGCTCAAATGATAAACAAAATGTCAAAAGCATCAAAAGATCACTATCAAATTTCAAACATCCTTTGCCACAGGATCAAAAGGGTAGGACTAGGCGGTGATGGAGGATCATGCAATGGAGATGAGGGGATAGTAACATCCTAATTTGGAGGAGGAGATGATAAGGGACCATAGGGTGAAGTGATTGGATCTTGAGTACAAAGGGGGTCAAGGGATGGAGCAGATGAGCTAGTGTGATCTTGAGATGGGGTAGATAGGATGGTAGGATCATGAATTTGTTAAGGAGATGAATCATGAGATGGAATGGATGGGGGACTATCATCTTGGGATGGAGCAGATAAGAGGGCAGGATCTTAATTTGGAGGAGGGGATATGTTTGTAAGCTTTGGATCAAGCTTTTGACATGGCTCATCTTGTGTGGGAGGCATGATGATGGAGGAGTCTTGGAGGAACTCCTCAATTGGGGGAGATGGGAGGATGGAGGATTCATGAAGGTCATGGGATTGGATCTCGATGATACCAAAACTAGGAGGAACATATTGGATTTAGTTGTCCTCACTGCTTTTAGTGGTTCTAGGAGTAGGATATGGAGATTCAATGGATTTGGTGGGTTTGATGGTTGCAACAGTTTGGACAGTGTTAGGAATGGTAATGGGAGTGATAGGTGTAGGATGGAGGATGGAGGATGGAGGATGGAGGAGGGCCTCATCACTAGTGACTGTACATGATAGAGTGGGATGGCATGGATCCACAACATCAAGATGTGGATTTGGGATATTTCCTTTGTCATGAGTCCTTGGATGACCTCAGGAATGGATGTAGGATTTGGTGGGGTGATGGGAATGAATGAAGGATTATGGATGGTTGGAGGACTAGAACTAGGGATTGGTGGATTTGGATTAGATGAGTCAATGGAATTGGATGGAGGACTAGGAGTAGATGGAGGATTAAAATATAACGGAATGGAGGGTGGAGTGATATAGGAGGATGTGGATGATGAACTAATATAGGAGGATGTAGATGTTGGATTAGATTGGGAAGACTGGGATGGTGGATTAAAGTAGGAATATTGGGATGGTGGATAAGATAGGAGGATGTGGAGGTTGAATTAGGATAGGGGGATGTGAAGGTTGGATTAGAACGGTAAGATTGGGATGGTGGATTAAAGTAGGAATATTAAAACGGTGGATGATGATAAGGATAGGAGTATGAGGATGGTGTATTAATATAAGAGGATGTGGATGTTGGATAGGAGAGAGATGTAGAGGGAGGGTATGATGAATATCTAGATGGTGAGGATATTGGATATCCCTTGTCAAGGGTAGCATAAGGACAATTATTGGATGCGGATGAAGGCATGGGGGGATAGCTTGGAGGAATGACTGGATTTTGGGAGGCAGTCGAAAGAAGCTTACTAGCAACAACAGCATCAAGGGGATATATATTATACTCATCTTGATCAAAAATACTTTTGTTATCATCATCAACGTAGTTGGGATTCCCCTTGACTACTATTTTTGGTTGCACTGATGGAGGATAAGGATTCATGATGTTAGATGGAATGGATAAAGATCAAAAATATGGGAATAGATGATTAGAAGAAAAGGATAGATGATGAAAAGATAAATAGGATGGATTGGAAGAAGATGTGAGAAGGGATATTAAGATTTGTTTCGCTATCAAAAGATCTCGGATATGGATGCATAAAAAGCTCAAATTGGGTTTCAGGTTAAGCTCATATTGGGATTGAATTAAAGCTCAGATTCGGATTGGATTAAAGCTCATATTCGGATTGGATTAAAGCTCATATTAGGATTAGATAAAAGCTCATATTAGGATCACTAGAGGATGTGATGGGATGCGATAGGGTTGATGAGATGGGATTGGATGGTTGATTAGATAAGAAGATGAAATGGATTCTAAATCTAATTCAGAGATTTGACTTAAATGGCATAAGGTGCTGATGATCTGATTGGTTGTGAACAAGATGGTTACAACATCGAATCTACCTCAATATGGAAGTAGATTGATTGGGTCATAATGATGATTAACTAACTCAAGATAAATGACAACCCTGAGCAGGTGCAAACAGTGACAATCAAGATCAAACACCTAAGCCAACTTGGATAAAAACCTTGAAAATGAAGTCTAGGGGATTTAGATCAATGAAATGATGATGAATATGTGATCTAAGAATTCCCTAAGACACTCCTAGATGATTTGATTGATGAAATAATGAGATTTAGGAGATGTAGACAGATGAAAAGGATGATTACGGGAAGACATATGGTGATAAAAATCTTTCAATTGTGGTGAACGACTCGGAGAATGATAGGCTTTTAGTGGCCAAAAGGATTCATGTTTTGGAATTTGTATGGAAAGAGAATTCGCCTCTATGTGAAGCAAATTTTCCCAAAATTGAGGTTACACAAGAAATAGGTGAATTTTCCAAGTAGGTTCGCCTATCTGGGGAAGCAAATTTGCCCAAGCAACTATCAAATTCACTTAAACAACTATGAAATTCACCTAAACAACTGCAAATTCACCTAAAACAGTTGTAAATTCACCTATGTAAGTGAAAATTTTCCCAAACATAAATCAAATTTTCCCAAACAGCTGTAAATTTGCCTAAACAGCTGCAAATTCGCCTAAAACAGTTGCAAATTCACCTAAAATAGCTACAAATTCGCCTAAAAATAAATCAAATTCTCCCAAACATAAATCAAATTCTCCCAAACATAAATCAAATTCGCCCAAACATAAATCAAATTCGCCTAAACAATTACAAATTCGCCTAAAATAGTTGCAAATTCACCTAAAACAACTACAAATTCACCTATGTAAGTGAAAATTCAATTATGTAAGTGCAAATTCGCCCAAACATAAATCAAATTTGCTCAAATAGCTGCAAACTCACCTAAACAACTGCAAATTCACCCAAACAGCCAGCAGGTTTGCCCAAACAGCTAAAGGCATTGAAGAACGGGTAAGGGTGAATGAAGAACAGGTGGGGGTGACCCTAAGGATTGCCTAATGGGATGATAAATTCCCCTAAATGGACTCAAACAAGGGCTTAGATGGAAAACGAGATGAAAAACAGCCAAACAAACTCCAAAACGGACCCGAACGGGGTCTCGAATGAAGAGAAGACCTGAATGGAAGGAAAATTCGCCCTGTAACAAGAAAGTTCACCCAACAAGGTGGAAAGTTTTCCTATGACAAGGGGAAGGGAAAATTTGATGAGCAGGACGAAGAACGGACGTCGAAACAGACTTGAATAGGGACTTGAAAGAAGAAGGGGATAGCAAGAAGGATGAATGGATTTGACTAAACAGATCTAGATGGAGACTCAGATGGATGATGTGACCACTAATAGACAAACGAATACACCTAAATGGATCTAAATAGGGACTTAGACAAAGAACAAGACAAAAAATGGCCAAACGAACCCAAACGAGGTCCCGAATTGAGAACAAGAGGAAAATCCGCCCCTATACTAAGAAAATTCACCCCTGTACTAAGAAAATTTGCCCCTGTACTAAGAAAATTCACCCAAGTACTAAGAAAATTCTCCCAAGTAGGTGGAAAACTCACCCAAATAGCAAGAAAACTCGCCCAAACAGCTAAAGACACAGAAGAACAAGTAGATGAGACTGTGAGGATCACCTACAAGATGAAAACCTCCCCTAAACAGATTTAAATGGGGACTCAAATGAAGAATGGGATAGAAAACAACCAAACATACACCAAAATGGACCCAAACGGAGGTCTCTAACGAAAAACGAGATAGCAAACGGAAAGAATAGATTTGCCTAAATGGATTCGGACAGAGACTCAGATGGAGGATAGGACCACCAGCACTCAAATGGATATGCCTAAAGGGATCCTAATGGGGACTAGGATGAAGAACGGGACAAAGAATGGCCAAACGGACCCGAACAAGGTCCCAAATGGAGAACAAGAGGCAGATTCGCCCCTATACTAAGAAAATTTTCCCAACTAATGAGAAAATTTTCCCATGGCAAGGGATGGGTGAATTTGATGGACATGACTGAAAAGGGATAGAAAATGGCCAAACGGACCAGAACTGGGTCCTGAATGGAGAATCAGGAGGCAAATTCGCCCCTGTAATAAGAAAATTCACCTATGAACAAGGGATGAGCGAATTTGATGGACTGGGGACTGAGAAACTCGCCTAAAGGAAGGACAAACTTGCCTATTTCAAAGAATGGGCGAAAACGAGGTTGCCTAGAAAATGACTGACAGGCAAATTTTCCTTTATAAGGGGTGAATTCACCTCTAAAGGAAGGGACTAACTGTGGCAAAGGACAAAAGACACATCAAAAAATATATAGAAGGCAAGACTGACTCAACTAAAAGTAAAAGTACTGGTATGGCACGATGAAGACACTCTAGGCAACACAAACCTAGAATTGGTGATAAGGGTATTTATCTAGGTTGAATGAGGGTATCTTGTGAGTCCCTGATATACACACGATACATGAGGCACAACCGTGAACACCAACCCATCACCCCAGCGAGGTACTAGAAACTCGGACCAACTCTTCACAACTTATCTAGGTATCACCCTAGCTTCGACGCTCCACCAAACACGACGTGACTGGACTAAGGTACAAATTTCACTCTGTCCCCTTTATATACCTTGTCGATAACACGTGGTTGGAATCGTCCCCTGGGTAATGAAATCTCAAGTGGGTCCCACTAAAGGAAGAAGATACTAGACGCTTCAGCTGGTCCCTAAGCTCACACGAAGCGTAAGGGGGAAGCTTAGACGCACTAGCACCTCCTAGGTGGACTCGACTGGACTAGAGTGAACTATGATTTCTCATCACCTAGGATCACCAAATGGTGCAAGGGGATTGGATACATCAACAGCCCACTCCCAAGCACAACAAATAGTTAATTAACCCTTTAATTAAAGCTATGTGTTCCTAGCTAGAATGAAAACAACAAACTAACTAACTAATTGTTCTTGGACCAATCGTTTTGCACAAAATGCATTAGTAGTTTCAAACCATCAGTCTTGGACAAACAAGAAATAGCTACACCAAACATTAGAAAAACCAGACACACTCACAAATAGATGAGTTAGCGGATCAGTAGATAAAATCGAAACCCAACAATGTTGAAAATTGGAAAAACAAGTCTCGGATTCACCTCGGATTTGCCTCCTGTAAAGAAACTTCGCCCCTCTGGAAAGTCAAATTCGTTTGTCTGTTAAGGCAAGTTTGCATGTTTGTTACGGCAAGTTCGCCTGTCTGTTAAGCCAAGTTCGCCTGTCTGTTAAGCCAAGTTTGCTTGTCTGTTAAGGCAAGTTCACCTATCTTTGAAGGCAAGTTCACCTTTTTGTCAAGGCAAGTTCGCATGTTCACCAGAGGTCCAAGCAAGTTCGCCCCTCCAAGGAGCAAGTTCGCCCCACGGAGCAACTTCAACCCTGTGTAAAGTCAGGTTCGCCCATTTGTTCAGACAACTTTGCCCCTATATTGAGAAACTTCGCCCATCAAGGCAGTTTTTCCTCTGTAACTAAAATATGGACCTACAAAAATTCAAACAACAGATAACATGAAAAAAAAGACTTGTGATGTGGGTCACACCGAGCGTGCCAAAAATGTGTGCAGTGAAAATCCCCTAGCCTAAAGTGCAAAATGAAAACAAAATACAAGACAAAAGGAAACACAACAACACCTTAAGATTAGGCCTAAGTTGAACTTGAACAAAATACAAGAAAATGAGTGATATTACCTTGTCTAAGTTGATCAGTTGATTGGTCTTGTTGATCATTCGATTTGTGTGCTCCTAGATCGATTTCAACAATATAATGGCTTGTAAATGCTTGATTTGGATGCAAAAGATGGTGGATTGAGTGCAAGATGATGGTTGGAAATTTAAGACTTGAGATGGGTGGAATGTGATAGATTACTTGAATGTATCTCTAGTTAGGGTTGTGAAAATGGCTAAGTGTTAGTCATTAGCCAAGGAGAGATGAATGAATGGCCAAGATTAATTCTTGGCCAAGGATAAGAAATCAAGGGTGGAGATCAAAAGTTGACCAAAAGGAATTAAAAAATCATTTTTAAGGTGCATGGGGAAGACAAAAGGAATAAAATATTCCTTGGGAAGTCTTGGGTGAATAAATGGAATTTAAAGTTCCATTGAAAAGTACATGGGGATTGTAAATGGAATTAAAAATTCCATTAAGGGTGTTGGAAGAATAAAATAGAATTAAAAATTTTATTAGGATGTGGGAGAGTTGACTAAAGGGGGTTGATTAGACTAGTTGATGCATGATTAGAAGAGGGTTAGGTGGCTAATGATGATTAGGAGCCAACTTGTAAAATTTGGAGGATGTGACACCTCCTAATCATGGATTAGGAATGTGCACATCCTTAATAAAGGATTAAGCAAGGGGGATTAAGGTTAGGAGTGGATTATGGTGGATGGGACATAAAGGGAATTAAATAAGTGGGTTATTTATTTAATTCTTTGGAAGAAAGGATAAAAGGGTAAGGTATTTAATTATTTAACTAAATACCTTAGGGATTTAGAGGACTTTAAGGATGTTAATTAAATAAAAGTAACATTATTTAACTAATGTGGATAAAAGGATATTTAGACGAAAAGGGATAATGACTAAATGTAAGTGGTCAAATTTAGGTGTCTACAATTTCATCGTGAATATTCAATTGTTACTGTAAGTGTGGAATAAGTAATGAATAAAATAACAACACTTCTTAATAAGATTTTATACCAAGATAATCAACAATAATTAATCTAATTAAAAAAGGAAAACTCTTGAAAGTGTCATATTGCTCTCTATCTCCAAAGATTTATTAAATCGCGGGGCTCTTAGATTTGGTAAGCATTGTGACTGTTAAAATGCCAATCTAGAGAATGAGATGTTGCTAAATGTAATAATCTAATCCTATATGATGATGGTTAAATGATATTGATGCAGCTACTATAATCTAAATCGACATGGATATGATAAAAGGAAGCTACAGTAAACTATGATGTAGCTACGATATTGATTCTAAAATGCTATGATTGATTATTGTTATATGATAATTCTATTGCTAAGATGCTTGATTGCTCAATTGATATTCCTGTAGAGTAAGTTTGCATAAAGTTGGGATCCATTTCTTGTAGAATGAGGTTGTATTTGTAGATTCACGACAACATATTTGTGAAGGGGCAGCAAAGAAAAGGTCTGGATTTGATCTGAGGAATTGAATGGTGAAGGATGAAGAAGCCAGAGAAGATTATGGAGATTGTTCCTCCCCACAAAAAAACTTGGCTAGATGATAGGAAGAATCAATGGAATAAGACGAAGAAGTTGCCTGCAAATTTGTCTCCAATTTGTCTCCAAATTTGCTTGTGAAGCTTGAGATGAATTAAATTAGACATATAATATATAATTTAGTAGGTGCAAATTTTGAGTGAAAAGAGGAAATAGTTGTAGAATATATTTCAATTGAATATTTAGATTTATTCAATTTAGGAAAAGAAGATATTTAATTTTAATAAAACAAAACTATAGAAGTCTATGTTTATTAAATAAATATGGAAGAAAATATGATAATTAAATAAAACAAAAGCATGAAACTTGTTTATTTAATTTAGATGAAATGATGTGATTAAGATGGAAGATAATTATAGAAGGATTCAAAAATAATAATTAAATAAAACAAAGTATTAAATTTGTTTATTTAATTAAGAAGAAATAATATAATAAAGATAGAAGAATTAAAAGATGAACTATATAAATAAATATTTCTATTTATTTAATAGTAGAAGAAATAAAGGTTAATTAATCAAATAAATTGTATTTAATTAATTAGATTATCTAGACCATTTTTAGGTGTATACAGTTACATCTTGATTTTTGTTATCATCCCTTTGAGCAACTCGATGATGTCTAAAACTAGAGGATCGAGAATGATATTTTTCATTGTTTGTTGTCTATGAGGTAATCATTACTACTGTGCAAATTATCACGAGACGTGCTCTACAAAGTATCATTGATGACATTCCAAATTTGCATAGGAACATGATTGACTCTTGTTTGTTTATGCAAGCAATTCTCAAGTCATCTCGGTCTCATTATACCTAGATGCTTGTGTTAATTTGCATTATCAAAAATCATGGAAGTAGTACTCAAGTCATCATGGTCTAATTATACCATCGATGCTTGTATTCACTTTCAACATAATAAAGGCTCAATGATGATACAAAGCATAACATATTGATTAATGGAATGTCAACATTGCATATTAGATCTGCATTGCTTAAGTTAGATTTCATTCATATTGGCTTTGCTCCTGTATTTATGGGTTTTCCAAGGCTAGAATGATTTCCAAATGATGTTATCTCTATCATTAACGGATTGAGTACTTTTGACATTGACCAGAACATATTATTTTCATATAGTTGCATAATCATTTTACATCTCATACATTCTAATCATTTTCATATAGTTGCATAAGAATTTTACATTTCACACATAACTTGGAAACCATTCTCATTCATAATCACATAGTTGCATAATCATTTGCATATCATATATTAGAAAATATTATCATATAATCCATTCATTACATCATATCATATATTTTTATATCAGTAAAAACATAAAAAGAAGTACATTGCATCTCACTTACATAATCACATTCATCCTGCATAGTATAAAAGAATCACATATTTTTGCATCAAGAAAACACAAAAAGAAATGCATCACATTTTCACTGGCATATAGAAGCATCATATATTTGCATTAAATATAAAAACGATAACGTGCATCACATTTGCATTTCATAATAAAATTCCATTTCATCTACCATATGAAGCATCATAGGAACATATGGAATCATTATATCATGCATCATCATCACCACATCATTATTGCATCAATACATGATCATGTCATAAACATACTAAAGCATCATATAGACATCATATAATCATCATAACATAGAAATTAAATGAATCAATCATAGTCATATGGACACATAGGTCGTTAATCAGCAATGTTGCATATCATATAATCTCAAAAATCATAATGTCAAGAGTACAATGAAGTCCAAATATATGAAGAGATACAATATCCAAAAATGGCAGAAACTGTGATGTCCAAAATCAGTGTATACAAAATATCTCAAAATTCAATATCAAAATGATGGAGAAATGTCATGCTCCCCCTGATGGTGTTGGCCTTGTCCCTCCACCGGCTATGCCCGATGGTCCTACCCCTGTGTTCCTGGGAGGTGGCTGGTTGACTCCCCTGCTGGTGGTCCTCGAGTGAGTCTGTCCACTCATGAATTATGCATAACTCACTTGCCTCTCTGCGGGTATGGCCTCATGATATCTACCCCTATAATACTCGACCTCCCTAGCTGAATGCCATATCTCTGATGTAATCATTAGTGGTAGTTCCCTCTGCCACCCTTTGAATCCTCTCTACAATAGCCTCAACTTGCTCAGCTCATTGTCTTTAGGTGTCTCTCTCGAGCGTCAGGCTAGTAATCTATGCCTGCATCTGTGTCTATGCCTAGGTCTGTACCTACAATAATCCCTACACTTGAGCCAACTGACCCTACAATGTCTGAATCTGAACTTGTAATGTAACAATCTATATATGCTACTATTGTGAGGGTAGTCTGATATGCACCTGTGGCTGTGATGTTGAAACCAAGGATCACCTCTTTCGAGGCACTCTAAACTCATGTACATCCAGCATGGGACCACCACCACCACCACCCCTATCTCCATCATCTCCTCCACCCTCCTCGCTATCTCCATCATCCTTGTCATCGCTATTGCTCTCTACCACCTTCGCCTCCTCCTCCTCATCCCCTCCATCCATCCTTCACCTTTGTCCATGTGCTGGCTCATCATCTAACAATGGCACAGGCTCATCAGGACTAGTAATCTTTGGGAATGGATACATAAATAGGTACTGTGCATACTCCTCCAAAATCGGAGCCTTAATAATCTCAGGGTGCACATCCCAGATGATCATCTACAAACCCTAGTACTTTGTCACGACTACATCATAAGATAGACAGGCACCCCAATCTGGTACATCACAGCATTGCCGAGCATAATGAGCTACCCCCTGTGGCATGCCCTATACCCTACCGTACTATCTTAGAACCCTCCTTAGTAAAAATATCTCAATCAAAAAAGGGGTCCTCCCAATCAGGTACATTGAGGAACACAAATATGGCATCTCTATGTCATCCTCTAGCCACCTCTCACAGTCAAGGTACAGCCACCATATCATTGCCTCCAGGTCATCAAAAATTCTCTGCCAGTATTCCAGTTTTCCCAACTTAGGTTGGACAACTAGACCTATATAAACATGCACGTATGGCCTCCCTGATGGCCTCTGTCTATCTGCAACTAGATGTGTGACAGCTATGTGCTCCCATGCCCAGATCTATAATAATTTCACACCTACTAACAAGCTATCTCCCCTCAAATATACAACCTAATGCAAATCATGATACAAGTGTGCGAGCATGTAAAGTCCCCACGCGTATTTGGTGCCCTACATGATCATGCTCTCCAACATATGGCCCCATCCAACTGAGAGTCCCTTTGACCTATGATCAGGACAAAGGAACCCACCAATGAATCCAGCTAATACACAAGGCAATTTAGCATATGCATCGGCCATCTCCCTCCATGAGATCTCATAACCGCAAATCTGGTCGTCATCAAAAACTCTCTGCAGTGCCTTAGTCCCACCCTGCTCCGTCTGATCATAAATAACCAGCTCCTCGATAACCAAAATCCTTAGAATCCTATATACATCCTTGAGTGTAACTATCATCTCACCAGTGGGAAAATGGAAGGTATTATGCTCACTATGCCATCGCTCTGCTAGCATGTTCAAAAGCCCCATGTTGATCTGATGCTTTGGCATGTCAATCAATGAAGTCAATCTACATCTCCCAATCACATTTAGATCAGCCTAATCCAAATGCGGCACTAAATCCCATGTCCTCAGGAAGCACTCTCGAATCTATAAAACTGACCCAACCTCTTATCATCATAACACATCGCAACTCAGCAAATCAATCAACATCAATCAATATCAATCAATCTATCAATCTAATCAACTCTGATGAGATTTTGATTGCATCTCATGAGCATTTATCATTGATCCTCATCTATCATGAGGTTAATTGTCATCAATCTACCATTGATCCTCACCTATCATGAGGTCAATTATCACAATCCTATCATTGAATTTCACCTATCATAAGATCAATCACCATCGACTCTATCAACATCATCACTCATCAACAAATCAAAGGTTGATGCGATCAAAAAAATCATCAAAAATAGGGAGCTAAATCAAAAATTCAGCATTCTATCATCTATGCGCTAATAGCCTAAGAAAGCACCAAAAGCATGGATGCGCTAGAAAAATTCACCAATGCGCTAGAATAGGGTTCCTATGCACCGAACTACCAAATACACCAGAAAAATTTATCAACGTGCCATAACAAGATTTCTATGCACCAATTTGATCTATGCGCTAAATTCTTAATTGGATGCGCTACAAAAAGCACCATATGTGCTAATCTACCGCATGTGCTATAACATCTAACCAATGTGCTACATTATCTCATCTAAGCGCTAAAAAATCAAATGTGCTAAATCACCAATTGTATGCGCTAAATTCTTAATCCTAGATGCTAAACTACCCAATGCGCTAGAACAGTCCACTGATGCACTACATCGGCGACTATATGCGCCAAAACATTTTAATCCAAATTTCAAACGTGAATAAAAAGTGGGAAACAAAATTTCAAATTACAAGGAGGTTTCTCGGGGTACGTACCGGTGGAACGTAGGCTTCTAGGCGGTTGTGTCGTCGAATGCGCTCGAATCAATGAGTCTAAGTAGGGATCACCATTCTGCTCAAATACACTAAGTGGCTCAATCACTCTCAAGTTTTCAAAAGCTAAATGCACAAATGAATTGCTTTTTCACTCCTAATCACCTTTTAAAGGTATTTAAGTGGGATTTTTGGGGGGGTTTATATTTTTATGTTTCAGATGGGATTAATTCAGCAGCTCATCACTTGGTGCATTCTACATTTTTTTTTTCGGGAGATAAATCGTTTTGATTTCATTCAAATTTGAAATCATCATAAAATCTTTGAAAAATCATCAAAAATTCAAAAATTCGAGAAATCTTAAAAAATTCAACCAAATCATCGATTTATCTCCCAAGGGGGAATATATCTATTATCACCTGAAAATCAGCGTCTAAGGCATATCAAAAAAAAATTCGTCAGAATTTTTTCTTTGAAGCAACGTGTAAACACATTACTTCAAAGAGGGGCAAAATGTATACACCTAAAATCGGTCAAGGCAATTTATTAATTAAATACAAGTTATTTAATTAATGTGCTTCTCTTATTCATCTACCTATAAATAAATATTAAATTTATTTATATGGTTCATGCTTTCTTATTTCTACCATTTCGAATCACATTCTTCTAATTTAATTAAATAAAAAAAAATCTATAATTTTCTTTATTTAATTAATAGTCTTTTTACAAAATTAAAATTCTTAAATTTGAATTTTGGCACATTTCTACAACTTCTTCTTGCCACATCAGCAAGTGTCACATGAATTTAATTATTTCTAATTTTTAAATTTGAAATATCCCCAACAAATTTGGAACAAACTAAGACACTTGGCTTCTCCATTTCATGGATTCCTCCCAACACTTGGCAAGGTGCCCTTTAAAGGGAACATCTTCCATGATTCTCTCCAACTTCCTCTTCTTCCACCATCCATCTTTCTTGATGAGATCTTGACCGTCAGTCGCTACCACATCATTTGATACTCTGAAAAATCTATAAATGTAGGGCCATTCTACAGCAAAAGGGATGCCAATCTTGTGCAAACTTACTATGCATAAATCTTGAGAGCATTTGAGTGATAAAGAGCATTTTAGTTTTGAGAAAGTTGCATTGTATAAGAATTCTAGATTAGAAATATGGCTTGAATTCCTAGTTATAATTGCATATCATTTTAGCTTTCTTGCAGCATTTGAATCATGGTTTTAACATCACATCTATCATCATTTGCAACATTATCATGCATTTCATTATCATGTAGAGATTAGCTCTTTACATCTTATAGCTTTCCATTCTTCAATTTGACATTCCAACAATCATAGTGCTTGAATAAAGATCTAAGATCCAAATGATTAAATCGAATCTTTGAAGATAGGAGACGATGGAACAAATTCAGGGAGTTTAATTTGCTTTTAATTAGATTAGTTTACATTTGAATTCTCTATTGTAATATGTTTTATGGATTGTGTGGTTCTTATTACTTTGCATATTTTACACTCATCCCACACTACATGATCTAATTAACAAAATAGATTTAAACCAACCTCTTGTTTATCCTAATCCAAGGAATAAACTATCCTCCTACTTTTAAGGAAATATGAGCATTTGAGAACGTAGGTTCTCCACTCATGGTTTAAACTATCAACCTGTTTGTTCATAACACCATATCCTAGACAACGATGACATATTACTTCTATCATGATATCAATCATTTTCATTACTAAACATCATAACTTATGAAAGCATTATATGTATCATATTATATCTTAGATATTGTCATGATACATTCTAGTTAGCTTCACTTAACTATGTCAATCAAACATTAAAATCATGATAGCTATATATTATGCTAATAATATTCCTCAAGACATCTTATATATATTCTAGCTATATGCATAAACAGTATTCAAAACTACAATAAGAAAAAAGTAGTTAAACACACTTGAAAACAATAACAAATCATAGTATCAAAATTGGAAAGAGAAAATGGTTAAGAATATCTAAAGCATGCCTAAAAAATATAGCTCCCAACAAAAATCTTGCAACTCTATGCTCAATGCAAAAAGACTCAGCTTGTTGCCTTCTCCAATCTCAACCTATTTCCACTCTAATCAAATATTCTATGTTCTCAAACTCATAAAAAAAAATCTCTCATCTCATAATATAATCTACTCTCAACTCACAATAAATTTCTCTCAAACTCTCAAAAAGAATGTAAATGAACAACACGAATGCACACAGAAAATGAACACATTAATGAACCAAACACAAAACTACACCCCTCTATTTATACAGATCTTGAAAGTGGTTTCCAACTGAAAGATAGCTAAGTTTTATACCACCTCTCTTCCCCTTGCCAGCCGTGGGCTTCGCCAGTTGAAATGGTCGCAAATTTATTTCTCAAATACTCTCACATTTCTCCTACAAATGCCACAACCCAACTAACTTCTTCTACCTATGATTTGTTGTACACTAACTCAATAAAAAGCTCCAATTTCATAGCACACGTGGAGTCCAAAACTTACTCAACTTGTTCCTCTATCGTTTCTTATCTTTTCACATGTTATTTTACTCAGTCAAACTCCCTTTTTGGAGTTGTGTGTGGGCTTTACACTCTCCTATTTGCATACTTCTTATATCATGGCTTTTCCTGCCTTCTATCTCTTGCAATTTGGCGCCTAAGCTAGCAGTTTCATGCTTCCAAAATAATTACATTTAAATATTTTTAAAATAGTAATGAAATTATATGCCTCTTACTATATGTGTGGTAGTTGACTCATTCCAACACATGGTTACTCAATCCATACGTGGTTGTTTGCATAATTTTATAACAACATTAACTTGCTTATTTTATGTGATAACATACTCATTTCCATCGCATTATAATATGCGAGTGACATCTCAATATAACAATTCATATTTAAATATATATATTATAATAGCTTATTATTATAATATATATGTATTGATTCGTTCATATAATTAACTATATATATTTTTCAACTAAATATATATATATTATTTAATTTAATATGTATATACATAAACATACATATTAATGTACACATATATCAACATTTTAATATCATACTATATATATTGATATTTATCTAAATTGTATATATATCCATGTGAATATGCATATGTATGACGTATCTATGTATGGTTATGCATAGGTATTTCTACTTATGCATGCTCATACACACATACGCTCATATATATGAGTTTCCATATATATATAAATATATATATACATTTAATATATATGTATCCATTTATATATATTTAAAAACACAAAATATATCCCATACTCAATAAAAGGATTTTAACACTATGAATCAAATCAACTAAACAATCAAAGAGAATCAAAGACAATCATCCAAACATTCCTACCAACCCGAAAAATCTCTCACCAAGGTTTAACACTTACCAATACATAGCTTAAACTGACTTGACTAAGCTTGTCTAACCTAGACAACGAGTGTGTATGTTTACTTAAGTAGGTACACCGGTGGTTTCCATACCAATTTCTTCTCTTGGGTGATACTCTCCCTCTTCTCACTAGAGGGTTCAAATATTTCCTACATCCAACTTAGTGCAACATGAACGAAGTTATCCGATAACATGAATATCATATTCATCATTTACCATTTGCATCATTAAGGCATTTAAAAATAAATCACATCATAATGCATATTCATACATCTCACAAATTCATTGAAATTCATTAAAATATATTTACTCATAAAAAAGTAATAGTAATTGGTGAATACACACTGGGGTGTAACATATCCTCCCCCTTATGAATCATCGTCCCCGATGATTTAAAGTATCAAAACATAAACATAAAACATAATAAGATTGTTTTCATGAACCTTCAAAATCTTACAAAACATGAGGAAACTTCTACTTAATCTCTAAATAGTCTTCCCAAGTGGAAAAATCTTTTGCATACTGGTCCCACTGGACCTTGCATTGTAGAACCTCTCTATTGCATAGGTGAAGCCTACATGTTTCGAGTACTCTAAGAAACTCGATCGTTACCACTATTGGTTCAATCAATAACATGATTACCTCCCGGTATGTACTTTTTAAGGTACGACACATGAAATACATTATGCATTCTGGCAAGAGCTGGTGGTAAAGCAATTTGATAAGTGACAAGGTTAACTTCTTTAAGAACCTCAAAAGGACCTACATAACATGGAGCCATCTTGGATGGCTTTCAAAACTTAATATAAATAATGTGAGGCTTAAATCTAAGAAAAACCTTTTCTCCCACTGAGAAACATCTGAGCACACGCTTAGAATCTGCATAACTTTTGTCTATCATTTTCCTTCACTAACCTTATTTTTATCCTACTAACTTTAACCTCCATCTCTAATAGTATTTTTGACCTAGGGCTAATCCTATCTTCTAGCTTATCCCAACTTACAAGATTTTGGCACTTCCTTCCATTAGATGCTTCAAACGAAGCAATTTTGATAGCAAAATAATAAGAATTATTGCATGCAAATTCCACTAAAGGTAAATAATCTTCTCATTTGTATTGTTGATCCATACAATACATTCTCAAAAAATATTCCAACACTTGGTTTACCCTTTTTGTTTGACCATTTGTATCAAGGTAATATGTTGAACTTATGTTCAAATGTGTCCCAAGTGAAGAAAATAAGGTTTTCCAGAACCTTGACAGTACACGAGCATCCCTATCTAAGATCATTTTCTCAAGTACTACATGCAACCTAAACACCTCTTGCAAAAACTTGCGAGCTATGATAGGAGCTCCATATATTAGGTTCCCTAGAATAAAATGAGCTAATTTAATAAGATTATTCACCACTACTAGAATATCATTATGCTTGTTCCTTGACATTGGTAGTCCTTGTACAAAATCCATGCTAATGATTTTCCATTTCCCCTCTGGAATTTCATGAGGATACAATAGTCATGTCGAGTGATGATGCTCTACCTTTTCCCTCTAGCACTCTAGACAACTTGTTGCAAACCTTGCAACATCCCTCTTCATTCCTTTCCAGAAACATAATCGCTTCATATCAACCAATAACTTAGCTACTCTGGGATGTCCAAAATAGGGTGTAGTATAAACTTCTTTCCACATCATATTCCTTAATTCCTCAAAGTTTGATGCATAGATCCTTCCTCAAAATCTTAGTATACCACAAAGTTCAAAGTTAAACCCACCATACCTTGTGTCTTGTGGATCATCCAAGAGTTCTTGCTTAACTTGTTCATATTACTCATCACCCTTGGACTTCAAAAACACTTGATTCTTGAAATTGGTATGAATTGATATCATCAAGGATATGTGTCTCCTTCGACTTATGGCATCACCAACTCATTTTTCTTTCCCTTTAATATATTTGATCTCAAAATCATAGTTTAATATCAAATCTAGCCATCTCCTTTACCGTGCATTCAGGCTCAATTGGGTAAATAAATACTTCAAACCATGGTGTTCGGTCTTTAGTTTGAACAATTTCCCAAGAAAATAGTGCCTCCACATTTGTAATGCATGGACAACTGCTACCAACTCTAGATCATGTAGAGCATAATTATGTTCATAAGGCTTCAATTTTCTAGATTGAATGTAGGCATTGGCTTTCCCATCCTGCATCAGTACTCCACCTAGACCTTCTTATGAAGCATTCGTGATGACAACCAAATAACCTTCTATATCTAGTAATTTAATTATTGGAGTCGTAGTTAACTTCTCCTTAAGTTGATCGAATGTCGCTTGACATTTTTCTGACCACTCAATTTTTTTCCCCTTTTTTTGCAATGATGTGATTGGAAAAGCTATCTTGGACAAATTAGCTACAAAAATCCTGTAATATCCTTCCAAGCCCATAAATATTTAGACTTCATGTACATTATTCGATGCTAGCCATTCTAGTACTAATTTGATTGTAAGACTAACACAAACTTGTCCAAACAATCCCTGAACACACTATTCATTGGGTTCATAAATATTGTAGGTGCATTCATTAGTCCAAAAGGTAGGACTGTGAACTCATAATGCCCATACCTTGTCCTAAAGGTTGTTTTATGAATATCTTCATCATTGAGCCTAAGTTGATGGTATCCTAATCACAGACCGATCTTAGAGAATTCTACTACTCCACACATTTGATCAAAAAGATCATAGATGTGTGGTAAAGGGTACTTGTTCTTTATTGTTGCTTCATTTAGCAGATGATAATTTGTACATAAGCACAGTGTACCATCCTTCTTCTTGAAAAATATCACTCACGCTCCCAAGGTGATACATTGGGTCTAATTAATCCCTTTGACAACAACTCCTGAAATTGAGCTTTTAACTCCATTAGCTCTGTTATGGGCATCCTATACGGGGCCTTGGATATAGGTTTTGACCCTAGAACTAAATCAATGGAGAATTCAAATACTCTTTTGGGAGGTAACCCAGGTAGTTCATCTGGGAAAATATCTTCAAAGTCTCTTAAAATGGGATATTTCTCCATATCTGATTTCTTTGGTTCCAATAGATCTCCTTCTTCAGCTTCCTGAAGATCCTAGGGTTCATAGTACATTATGTCATCATGAAAGATGAACTCTTGCACTCATCCAAATTTTCCATTTTTCATAGAAAAAAGTTGACACCCCTTTTTCTTAGCTCTATGCATCTATACGACAGAGATTTATTGCAGCTTTACTTCCCTAGGTGTACCTTGCAAGTACACCCTATTACAGAGGTCATCTAGACACTCTATTGTTTTGGCATGACAATCAACCTTGGATCTATGCCTCCATAACCAATTCATCCCTAGTATGACATCATATGATCCTAAGGGGGATACATAAGGATTTACTTCCATCATGAAACTGACAAGATCAACCTTTGCCTCAAATAGGTGATGAGTGTCATTTATGCTCCATTTTATACCATATTTTATCCTTTTTCCTATACCATTTAACCCATTTCCATATTCCATTTACATACATTATCATACCATTTTACCACCTTTTGTTGTTTATAGTTAAATATAAATAAGCAATATTTTATTTAGTTT
Source organism: Sequoiadendron giganteum (assembly GCA_007115665.2). NCBI lineage: Eukaryota > Viridiplantae > Streptophyta > Pinopsida > Cupressales > Cupressaceae > Sequoiadendron > Sequoiadendron giganteum. Next base: position 340,502,204 of record CM021105.1, on the reverse strand, counting down.
TTAGATAAAATAAGTGAATAATAATTATTAGATTGTATTTACTAGTGTTTGCTTCTATGTTAAGAAAATATATTTTGCAGCAAGCTGATTGAAGTAGAGGAATGCAGACTTCATGCCGCCTTCTTGTTCCTATCGTCTGTGGGTACACGTATTAGCAAATTAATTCCAGCCATATAATTATTTTCTCATAAAATACTTTGGTTATTTAGTTATAACCAATTATTATTCATTTTTTATGAGAATGTCTTCACATTGAAAATAATATTCTATTTTGATGATTGTAACTGTGAGCTAAATAAGCTCCTACAGTTTAGGGTGAGTTGTTTCAACAAATCAAATAGCTAGATATCAGCCAAAAAATAATGGAAAGTTGGCATAAAAATAGGGAACGACTTGCACTCATATTTCTTATAAATATGAGCTACGTGAAAAGAGATATACATGTAGACTTTGTACTATTTTTGATAAATAAAAAGAATATATTCACATGACTCAACCAGTGTAAAGGAATTTCATTCAGCACTAGGCAGACTGAGGAGGAAGGGCGCCCCCTTCTTGGAATTCTTGGTGATTTTGTAGACTTTGTAGTGAGAGTGTTTATTTCCAGCAGTGTGTTTATTTTCAATAGTGTATTTATTTTCAGCAGTGTTTTTATTTCTGTTATTTCATGAATCTATTCAATGTTTATTGTTTATTGTTTATTGCTTATAATTTAATTATGGGATTTAATGATTATCTATGTTAATGATTGATTACAGCTATGAGTTCAATTTCTAGAATCATTATTGTTGTTATTTCTATTGCAGTCTATGTTGCAGAAATATTGCAGTACTACCATAGTCATAGAAGCAAAACATAAACATTAATTTGATTTTCAATTTAGGTAGTTTAGGAATGAATTTTCATCTCCACTCACCTCATGAATCGCATCCCTTGTGCATATAGCCACGACATCTTTCACAAGTTTACGCCTCAGATTAACACTTAGACCAAGTTGAATCTTATTATTAAAATTAAATCCTTCTTATTATTTACCCCAGTTTTGTCCTATGATTTTGGTGTTGTTGTCAAGGAAAGGTGTCAAAGGGTTGTTAAGTGAGATGAGATAGGACCAATGCATTAGGATGAAAGCTCACGCACCTGTCGGCCTGCCTAGGTGATTACTCCTAATTTGTGTTGTTTAAATCATATAGATGCATGATTAAAATTTGTAGGTAAATCTTAGGGGTTAACATTTTTTTATATCAACACCACTTGTTATGAGTCGGTTGATAAGTAAAGAAGTAATTTGAAGAAACAAGATAAAAAAAAAATTGCAAGGTTAGTTCATACCTTTATTTATCTCTATGTGATTAGCACTAATCGAGAAAAAATCTAAAAAATTACAGACCACAAAAGAGAGAAAAAAAGAACTAACCTTGTGCAGATCAAATAATGGCTGAATTACAAGAAATTGAGGGAGTTTCAATTCATAATTATGTGAATGAATATAGGAAGGGAGAACTTCAAGGTGAGCATTTTACTTTTGAATTTCCTATTAACATTCCCATGGGTATTGCACATATGATGAATATTAACCAAAGTTATTGTAGAGAAGATTACATCTTCTAGATATCACAAGAAAATGATGAGCTACTGGAAGACTATATGGAACATTTCTTGTTTAGCCTGCAAAAATCTAAATATAACAGGCTGAACCAAGATGTCATCAAAATGATCTTTCTAAAAGGGATGACTAAAGAAAGCCTAGAAGCTTTAAATCTCATGTGTTCTGGAGATGTTTCAAAATTTTCATTTGATCACATTTCTATTTTGTGCAAGAATTACTCTTGATTCATGATGCAGAGGACTTTGAACAAAAGGAAAGAAGAAAAAGAAGAACAAGTTCTAGCTATGTGTTGCCCAACTTGTTTCAAGAAGAAAGGATTATGTAGATGCCATGCTACTCAAGGAAGGGAGTCCAATTTACAACAATTTCAACACTATCCATGGCAACCACATGATATGAATCATCAATGGTTCCCACCTCAACAACCATGGGTAGGAAATCAACCATTGCTTGAACAGAATGGTGATCTTCAACACCTACAACAAAAGTATTCAACACCAATTAATCATTCTCCAAGTTGTCTAGAAAATACAGAGTTAATTGCTGCACAACAAGAGATAGCATCTCTTAAAGCAATAATAAAAGATCTACAAATGTGTACCAAATATGGGGATGATCAAAGATTGCATATTTATGCTGCAAATAGATCTAGACCTGTGTATGAGGAAGGGACATTGACAACACCGTCTTCTACCAAAATGCTTGTAGTAAGTAGCATGGAAATTAAGGAAAACCCAGATCAATTTGTAGCTGCCTCTCATGCATTTAATAGTGAGAATCATTCTATAGCAGCCCCAAGTACAAGAATTTATGCCTCTATTGGTAAAAATTAGTTCCACAAGATTGAAAGGTATGCATCCTCTTGTCCAAACCAACATGTAGATGTTTCTCCATGCTTGATCACAACAAGAGAATGCTACTTGCAGCATCTAAGTCTTTTGAAGAGTCACCCTATAGAAATTGAAGAATGCACATTTTTAAAAATGGAAACGCCTATAGCAGTATTTTCTACCTCTGTTGCTGAGAAAGAACATTCCCTTGTAGCCGTCAATGGAAATAGACCTGCAATAGTTGCTTCAACATTTGTGGAGAAAGATCAATTTACATAGGTTTCTAATAAAAATGAGCAGCAGTCTGTAGCAGTTTTTGTTACATCCGAAGTTATTCCTCACACACTTCCTAATAAGAAATGGCCATACATTTTTGAAGAACAATTTGTAGCCACTGGTATTTCTCATTTTTGTGAGAACCTTCCTATCGCATATGGATTTACACTCATTGATGAAGGATCAATCAAAGATGTTGTCATAATCCCTTCTATGTCGTTGACTGCAAATAATCATACAATTTTTTAAGACGAGTCAATGGTAAATTTGCATATGTTGGTAAATTTGCATATATTGACAAAAATCAGCAATCTGTAACTGAACGCCTTTATAAGACGAAACTACAGGTATTGATATATCCTTCTCAAATTTTATGCCTATTAAAATTGAATATATAATTGGAAAAGGCATGCATAAAGGAGGAAATCATGCAAATGTTAAAGGAGATCTTCCATCCATGATAATCGCCTCATTTGAAGAGATAACTTGGTATGCCATTAAAGAATTCTTTTTAAAAAGTCATTATATTTTTACAAGAATTATTATTATCATTTTTGATAGAGGTGAACATGATGTGTTAAGTTATAATACACTATGTGAAAATAATAATTGACATGTAGAAAACTATTTTTTACATGAAAAAATAGGGGGAGAACATTTTAAAAAGAGGGAAAAACAAGATTTTGAGAACAAGAAAAATGTGGGAAAAATTGCATAAATCTTCTTCAGCAATGAAGAATCTGAAGATCACAGAAGAAGGAAAATGTGCTTGGCGGCGGGGGCTCCACCCCTCAACCCCGCGCCCAAGGCACTGCCCCTTGACCCACTGGGGGCTGCCACCCCCAGACCCCCACTTTCGGATTTAAAAACAAAAGAAGAAATTGGTGGGGGAATCACGCTGAAACAAAGTGGTGTTTTTATACCCCCTCTATCTAAAGAATGCAACTTAGCTTATCATTATATCCCATTACCATTGTCACATGCATTTCTTATAACTAAGCAAGATCAAATAATTGATGAATTCTTTTGGACAATGGAATTTGAAAAAATGAAAATTTGACCATTGGTTGTTTTGATTGTTGCAAGGAAGAAGCTAAGTGTGCATGCCAAGTTGTTCAAGAGGATATGGTGAAGGAGACACAAGTCGTAAGTGAGCCTTAACAAGAAATGGTGAAAGTGAACAAGTCTCCTTTGTAACACAAGGGAAACTTCATACATCAAAACTAGAAGATCGAGGTATGATTTTAACTTGTCTTATAGTTCTGTTGGATTAAAGCGACAACATGTTTCTTCATAAAATACTTCTGAATCTAGTATGTATGGTGAATGGAAACAATCCCCATACTACTAAGAATGAAAAAATGAATGCTCACAACAACCATAATACCCATCATTACCATCTTCGTTACCATTTTACTTAATCCACAACAAAATTCTTCCATTTCATTATCCCATTCATATCACCTAACATCCACTTCAACATATCCACCAAGGGCAACTACAATGCCTAATAAAACATTACATAATAAGGTGGTTCAAACTGCATATAATAATGTTATTTCAAGGATCCCTTTGTATTCTATTAATGTGCTTCAAATTGATGAATCACACACATAAGAAAATATTCCAATTTGAGTTTAGTTTTATCATTCGAAATCATAAATATGTGTGTTTAAATTTATTATGCATTAAGAGGTGATATACTTTATACATAAATCATTCAAGAATTATGTGGGATAAAGAATGAACTACACAAAACATGCTCCAAATAGATGCTCATTCATTAATCAAGCTCCAAGTTAGTATTTAAATTATCATTATTATTAATGATCTCATGATCTTGCAGTATAAAGTTAAGTTGGGGGGGAATCCCTTAAATTTTGGAGATCTTTGGTTTATTAATAAAAGCCTCATTAATTGTTGGTTTAATGCTTCTCATAAAAACCATGTGATTAAGATTGGGACCAAATCAAGGTATGTGTTCTTGTGTTTTCCAGAATTGAATCATATTGCTCCTACACAAGCATTCATTTTAATAGCCTATGACATTCATCCATTTTTTTATCAAGTATTTATTCATATTATAACTTTACCATTTTTTTAATGCATAAATTAATTATTCATGGTGGAGTTATTAAATGGATAATGTTACACAAATTTAACATTGCTATACTTGATATGCTTGGTCATGACAATATGATTGTAGGTTTCTTTATCTTGGTGACCCAACACTTTTGCACTTAGTACCAGTTGGTGACGCACATCCAAAAACTCATTTTGTTGGCCTTGCTATTTGTATGGTGAACAACACATTTCCTTTGTGCTTTGCTTTCAAAGATCACGAATTATTACACAACGTTTTCACCATTCATGAGTAGAACTTATTTTCTACACTAGCCTTGATGTCAAATCATGTGGAGGACAACATGCCAATTGGTGAATGAGAACCATAATTCGTAGTTGCATTTTACAAGCCACACATCCAGAGAAAACTTGGAGACATGAATGAGAAACTTGGAAACATTCTTTCACTTTGTCATAAGGATTGATTTATCCACCTATCTAATGCTACATGGATATTTTGAATACGTTGGGAGACTACCATAGATCTTCCACTATGCAGCCTTATTTTTGGACAATTGCTTATGTTGTAAGTGATTCTTTCAAGTGATTGGGCATGTATTCTAGTGTTCTATAGGAAGCTTTCTATTATAGTGGTATGAGATCAATGAGATCTAGATCATTTTTAGCAGTAGTGCTTTGTTCTAGATTGTGATCCAATTATTACTAGTCATCATTTCAAGTACTACAAGCAACTGGTTTCAGCAATGATTTTTATTGAAGGGATCCAGATGGAACTCTAGGATTTGGTGATAACATTTGATCATCCATATGAGAGTTTCCATATCTTTGGTCATTATATGAAGGTTATTTGAAACATTAAAAAAAAAAAAAAAAAGGAGAAAAAAACAATAAATTCTAACAATGAAAACCTTTGAGCGTTGTTAAACAACTACAATTCGAAAACCACGTTCTAGCGGATTGTAGTTGAATAAAACTCTTAGTGATGAAAATTGTTTTCACAACGCCACTAAGTGGTAAGTGATTGAAAATTGGCTTGCCAGCAGTCACTTGTCGTTATCAAAATTAGAAAAGAAAAAAAAATGAGAAAATGAAAGAAGAAAAAAAATGCACAAAAAAAAAATCAATTATTTGTGTTCTTTCTATGGGCTGATACTTTTTAGGTACACTCATATGCTTCCATGGTTATTTCACTCTTTTTGAGTGTCTCTTAGCACCTCCTATTGCTTATTGGTGTGGATGTGCTCTACTTTTTCATGGTTAGCATACCTTTTCTCACCTATAGCACGAGTTACACATTTGGTTGAGGTGTTAGCAGAAGTGGAGACAAACTGCTACCATTAGTATGATCCATAATGCTTCATTGTGAGGGTGATCTTTCATGTGCATCGGTACTTGTTGGAGATTCAGAGTTGTTGAGTTCCTTTGGCTACCAAACCTTGGCATACATGGGAATGCAAGTTGGTAAAGCGGTCTATTTTATTTTTCATTATTTTATCTTTTAACTTGATTAATATTTCTTATTTTATTAATCATATAAGCAACACTCACACCAACCCTCTTCTTTTTTCCTGAGGACGGTCAACCCTTTAAGTTGGGGGCAGGTTTGTCATCCTTATTACCTATATTTTCACTCATCATTTCCTTTTTCTTCTCCCATCATAATCATTCATATTATCTATCATTTCACCTATTTTACATAGCTCATGAATATGGAGATAGTTTTTTTTATGATACCTCCTATATATATCATTTCCAACAAATAATGCTACGAAAAATGAAAAAAATAAATTTGGAGGAGGAACGAATATTGAAAAAAAAAAGACAATGAAAAGAAAAATTGACAACTAGAAAATCCATGAAGATTGTTGAGAAGAAGTGTGATAGAAAAATTGAAAGAAAATATGATTAATCATGAGCTATAATAGTCAAGGGTGAAGGCACAAATCCAAAGGCTACCATACAAATCAACACCTCTCAAAAATTAAAGATTGCACGAGGACATGTAATATGCTAAGTTGGTGGGAATGATGAGTGTCATTTACACTCCATTTTATACTATATTTTATCCTTTTTCCTATACCATTTAACCCATTTCCATATTCCATTTACATACATTATCATACCATTTTACCACCTTTTGTTGCTTATGGTTAAATATAAATAAGCAATATTTAATTTAGTTTTTAGATAAAATAAGTGAATAATAATTGCTAGATTGCATTTACTAGTCTTTGCTTCTATGTTAAGAAAATATATTTTGCAGCAAGCTAATTAAAGGAGAGGAATGCAAACTTCCTATTGCCTTCTTGTTCCTGTCACCTTCTTGTTCCTGTCGTCCATGGGTACACGTATTAGCAAATTAATTCCAGCCATATAATTATTTTCTCATAAAATACTTTGGTTATTTAGTTATAACCAATTATTATTCATTTTTTATGAGAATGTCTTCACGTTGAAAATAATATTCTATTTTGATGATTGTAACCATGAGCTAAATAAGCTCCTATAATTTAGGGTGAGTTGTTTCAACAAATCAAATAGCTAGATATCAGCAAAAAAATAATGGACAGGTGGCATAAAAATAGGGAACAACTTGCACTCATATTTCTTATAAATATGAGCTACGTGAAAAGAGATATACATGTAGACTTTGTATTATTTTTGATAAATAAAAAGAACATATTCACGTGACTCAACCAGCGTAAAGGAATTTCATTCAGCACCAGCAGACTGAGGAGGAAGGGCACCCCCTTCTTGGAATGCTTGGTGATTTTGTAGATTTTGTAGTGAGTGTGTTTATTTCCAGCAGTGTGTTTATTTTCAGCAGTGAGTTTATTTTCAGCAATGTGTTTATTTCTATTATTTCATGAATCTATTTAATGTTTATTGTTTATTGCTTATAATTCAATTATGGGATTTAATGATTATCTATGTTAATGATTGATTACAACTGTGATTTCAATTTCTAGAATCATTAGTGTTGTTATTTCTATTGCAATCTATGTTGTAGAAATATTGCAGTACTACCATAGTCATAGAAGCAAAACATAAACATTAATTTGATTTTCAATTTAGGTAGTTTAGGAATGAATTTTCATCCCCACTCACCTCATGAATCATATCCCTTGTGCATATAGCCACGACATCTTTCACAAGTTTACGTCCCGGATTTACACTTAGACCAAGATGAATCTTATTATTAAAATTAAATCCTTCTTATTATTTACCCCAGTTTTGGCCTATCAATAGGTATTTCTCTACCTTTGCTCTTATTTGGTTTACATATTCTATAGACCAAGACTTTTTCATCAAGCCAGCTTTCCTAGATGACTTACTAGCTTCTTTAGGAGAAACAAAACATTATGTAGAACCAGTGTTTATTAGAATTGAAATTGGTATGCCAAGTAAAGTACCTGGAATCTCTACTAGAGTAATTTAGTATTTCGCCTACCGGTTGTTTAACACCACATGAATTATTTGTTGGAACACTGATTGTTAAGGAGGTAAGGGATTTCCATGAGGCTACGTCCCTTGTGTCTTTTTGGGACACTGGTTAGCATAGTGGTCTCCACCACATAAGAAGCATCCCCTTACTAGTCCTTGTCTTTTTTGTTGGCTTTCTAGAATTAGCTTCTATCCTTTTAGGGTTGTTTTTGTTACTACCCCTGCAGTCACCCCTAGAATTGTTCTAGTTGTTTTGGAATCCCCTATCTCCTTTCCTCTTAGAATCTTTTCAGTCACCTTTCCTCTTAAAAGTTTGATTTGTTTGTGACCAATTAAACCTTTTTTGACTCTTCTCCCAGTACATAGAAATAGACTTCAACTTTTACTCCTGCTTGATGGCTTTTTCGTATACTTGGTCCATGGTGGTAGGACCATGTACATCTACCTCTCCTTTGATTTGGGTGTTGAGACCCATTATGAATTTTCTAATCTGAAACTGCTCATCCTTTTCATACTAAGGTATGTACTTAATAAGGCGAGTGAATTTATCCCAATATTCATTCATTGTGGACTCTCCTTGTCTTAGATTCTAGAAGTCCATCAATTTTTTATTGAAGCATAATTGAGGAAGCCATCGTTTATGAAATATTTTGTAATGCCCTACCACGAAACCCTAGAGGAAGTTACATCTAGTGTAGAAGCATACAAAAAGAAATTCTTAAAAAAGTGCATTAATAACA